>CM042755.1:1546796-1581020 GCA_022496165.2 Catalaphyllia jardinei | reverse complement strand
ACTAAAATTTACACTTCAGAGTTAATTCTCTGTTACATCATTTGTGTACCCTAACTAACTAACTAACTGACTGACTAACTGCAGCAAAAAGAATAAAACTTCATTTAAAAACAACCTGCTTTTCATAGATAAATTTGGTCAAAAACATGAGGTTAAATAGAGTTAACTAGGATACACAAGGTTAGAATGCAAAATTGCGCAATGCAATGTATGCGAATTGCGTTACCATGGTAGTTCTGTCACGAAACGTTCTACATGCTTTTGTTGGAAGTCCAGTCTTGGTCTGAACTGTGACCAACGTTTCCTCGCTTGCCAGCGATCTTACATAACAGTCTAAACAGCGTTCTAATTGCGAAGTAAAATGAAAAAAATAAAGTTAAAAGGAATGCAAGTACATCCAGGAGATAATATTGGTACCAGTAGATATTATACACTTCCGGTCTGAGGTGCTTGGCTCCTTTGTGTCTGTGGACATATTCAATCCAGTCAGTGGCTTGCTGAACGAAAGTTCGCGGATTGTCACGCAACAGTCGCGAGACGCGAGTAGCGTTACTCTTGAAGCTATAAAGGAAAGCAAAAACGTATAAAATACTTTATTGAAGGTCCGTAGCATCACATAACCATGTCATATGAAATAGTTATTAATTAGTCAAACATAATACTGCAAAGGACCGCAAACGAAAATGCTGCCTGTAGTTGATTATAGAATTAAGAAAAATAATTACCTTGGTTGTTCAAGTACACGCCATATCGAATGGTATATTTCATCACCAGTCGCTGTCTTGATATCGATACCAATTGCCATGCCAGCCGATTGAGCCTGCGCGCAGTTACTGAATTGGTCAAAGAATATCGGTACGCAGACCAGTGGTACACCATAGAAAGCTGCTTCATATAAGCTGTTGTGACCTGTGTGTGATATAAAGGCTCTGGTGCTGTTATGAGCCAATAAGTCATTTTGAGGAATCCATGGGAGGACTTTCACGTTTGAGGAAAGATCCTTCGGTATATGTCCTTAGGGGAGAAGACATTATGGGGACACAATTAGGCTTAAGATGGATATTTAGGGATATACTAATTGAAGAACGTCATAAGTGCATTGTGGCTCATCAGGCCGGAGCTTATCCGGTTTATGTTGCATGAAGTGACTAGGAGTATTTCTACTCCCCCCTAGATGGCATGCTAGTCCATCGAAGTGCTACCCCAGCATTTACTTTCTAGCTCGGAGTAATTGACTGGCTTGAAAGCTAAATACTTCAAGTTAGCAACGTGCATGAAATAGAAAGGAAGTTTGCCTCAACAACCGGTTATGTAGGACTCACTCCACTTTTTTCACTACCCCAGCATGAAGAATACACTGATTTCGAAATCTCTACATGCTGATGAACTTGTATAATCAGTGCAATTTCGGGAAAAGCGTACGCCACGTTTAACATACATTTGCGTTACGAGACCGCATCTAATCAGTTATAATACTATTTATTTCTCTCCATAGATGAATTAACACCTTTTACTATTTAACTTTCATACACTGTTCGAATTCCGATTTTCTGATTGGTTGATTCAATGGGTTGTGACGCAACAACCTCCTCATTAGGGACTTTAAGATATAGTACGGCGAGGCTGTACTACGGCGGCAAACAGTGAAGTTAACTTCCGGTGACGTCATGTCGCGTGTTCCACTACGGCTTTCCCGCCGTAGTCTCTTGCTTTCTACTACGGGAAAGTGCCTAGTTCAACTACGTGAGTATAAGCCTGCTGTTTACTTCTCATTTTAACGCTTTGTTTCACTGTTTGAACAGCCTAGTTCGAAGATAAAGTACTCAATCATAAAAATCCGTTCGAAAATAACTGTTTCTTTGTCATTTGTACAGAAAATTTGAACGATTTCACACCTATCGTAAGCGACAGTCTGAGTCATATTTTATTGACCGGTCCGAACTGCCGCAAATAAGAAAGCTTTGTATCTACTAAGCTGAGCTGTTCAAAATGTATTTTATTAGAATTAAAAGCTGTTTATCTTTCGGGCTTATCACATTGTACAAACACCCTACCTGTGCTGAAATCGAGCTTTTTATCAGTGTTACGCTTATTTTGTTTTGTGGTTGGAATTATAGCGGTTCTAAGAGCAGCTGAGAGGCAAATCTAAGTTTTAGGAGGTGTAAGATCGACACAAGAGAAGGAAATCATTGTAATTGATCAAGCCTTTGTCCTATGAAAGTAGAATAAAGCCGAACGTATCCATTTTGTAAAGACACGTAGATGCTGAACATCCCGTTGCCGTACAGCGAAATCTTAATCTGTTTGAGGTTTGCTGAGGGAACGGAGTTGTCAGCCTAGTACCTAACGGCCGAAGTAGCCGTAGTAGCAGCCCGCCGTAGTGCATCTTAAAGTCCCTATTATCGTGGTGTAATAGCCGTGGTGTAGATTCATTACACCACTGTCATTACACCATGGCTTCGGCTGACTCAAAGTTTGACGAGTTTTGTTTGCAGTGTATTTAATTTGAATATTAAAAATATTAACGCACTCATGGCTCGTAAATTATCGGGATTTACCTGCACTCGTTCACTAACAATGAACTCGTGCAGGTAAATCCCGATAATTCACTCGCTTAGTGCGTTAACCTGTAAATAAATCTATTTACCATTTAATCTCCATATTATTCTCTGCTTCAGTCTTCCGAATATTTTGGCCAACATGTCTACCTGGTGTTTAGTCAATACTGCATCCCCGAGTGTTCCTAAGGAAAACAAGATTATCCCTTTGTCCCCTGCTCCACTGATAAACTGCTCAAGATCTCTTGGTAATGGACTTGGCGGTTTCACTGTTAACGGTCCCACTAGTTTGGTAGCTGTGCTTAAAGAAGGAGGTAAATATAGATGTATAGATGCATAAATGTCTTTAATAAACCATAAGGTTAACCCATAAGAGGTAAACTGTACTTTAAATGTCATCATTACGTATAAGACAAGGAAAGAGTGGGCAGCTACTCATGGAGCTGATGTATTTGAGAAAAAGTGTGCTAGCTAGTTCCTAGTCTGAACATAAAAGCTGCATGAAATGGGCCGGTCAGCGTAGGGGAAATTTATCAAATCACTCAATAAATAATTTTTGACAACACATGCATCATATGCGACCTGTCTGTGGCTATCGATCGTTACTTTAGTCTATAGTATAGGTCTAATGTTTGGGTAAGTTCCTGTAATTGGCTTTAACTCGTGGATATCCGAAGAGTAGAAACGTGTTTGTTGTGGGGACTCCGATATGCAAATGTGTCACTCACTCACTCACTCACTCACTCAGGTGTAGACACTGTTCGTAATTAGTCGGCCCTAACGAGAGCGCCCGAGCCCGACACCTTGTTGGAATTAATGGTAACCGAGTCTGACGCCAATTGAATAGTAACCGAGGTCGTCGCCATAATGGAGTAGTAACCGTGCAGTCAGGAGAGCCTCGCAATCGTGTTTTGATAATTTTGAAGCTTTTACGCCGCGACCATTAATATTAGGTGTTCTCTAAATTGAAGAGGAGTTGACTTAGAATGTTGGAATTAGTACTATGGCCAACTTGAATGCTAAATTTCATGAACATTTGACTCGTCCAGGCGTTAAAAACGGCCAGGAGATGATCAGTTGCTTGCTGGAAAGTGACCTGAAAATGAGTAAATCTCATGCTAATTAGGTAAGCTTTGATGAGAATGTGTCTTATTCGTCGACCTTAATGAACTTACACGAGCGATAAGAACAATTTTTAATGAACGAAACAGCTGTGGAATTTAATTTTGTAATTTTCACCATTGTAATTTCCTTTTTTAAATCTAGTACAACCTGAGGCCAGCCAAATTATTATTTTAAATATACGATTTTGTGTCAGCCTTGTAGTAGTCTTTGACTTATTATCGTTTTACTTTTAACTTTGGCTGATTAGATCTCCTGCGCGATCCAACGTTTAATCAAGCTTTGCAGCGTTGCAGTTTATACTGACATTTAAGTTTTTCATGTTGAGTCGTACACGTTCAACTGACATCGAGTCAGTTAAGGTTAGATTAAAGTTGTGTTGTCTACTTGTCTTGTTTATTTTATTACGTTCATCCGAACTCTGAATGGGATGTGGAATGTACATAACCATGAAAAAACCAAAATACTTGATTTTGATAAGATTAAATAATTTTTACCCTGTCTTTTGTTTACACTTTTGCTTCCTGATTGAAAAGATAACAAAGGGAAAGAAACCCCCTGTGAACTTGCTGGAACACATATTTATGGTCGAGAGATTTTTTGAATCAACACTGAAAATGCTTGAAAAAGAGGCTACTTCTTCTAAGATGTTTTAAGTGCAATATATATGGAGACAACCGGTTCCATATTGGACAAGAAGCCGCTGTCTCATAAGGAACCTTGCCTATACTATACCCTTAAAATGCAATGAGAAACGTCTGTAAGCTCGTACGACTTGAATACATGCAAATTTTCCAAGCAGGCAGACAAACGCCAACATTAAGATCAGGGTGGAGGGTGTGAGGGGAGTAATCTATGATTTTTTTTTCTTGGGGGGAGTGTCCTCTGTGAACCAATAACCCTTAGCCTTTACCACTCCATGTACAGCTGTAATTTCACCCTAGCTATTCTAGACGTGTGTGTTTGAAACATGTGTACAACAAAAGCCAACGAAGAAAACCTATGCTTGCTTTGACAGCCTTTAATGATACACCAATAGTTGCAAGTTCACCAACATGTTTTATCTCTAAATTACTTAATCCACGAGTTTGGCCAGACGTCTCCTTTCTCAGATTTATGTCAATTAAAGACCCTTTGATAAATCACTTTGGGATACAGGCTACCCTAGTAATTATGGATCAACTGATTATTGCCGTTATTATTATCCTTCTAAAAGCCTGGTGGCCCTCCGTGAACCACCCTGCACTCAAACTGCAAAGGGTAAAATTAAAATTATGCATGCTTTTAGGCCATACTTTATTGGGGTTGCCGGGCTATTCTGTTTTGATAAAAGAAAAGACGCCTTGGGGATCGGTTTCCAGTGTAGGCCTCTATCTCTAGCTCAAATACTAGCTCGTACCTGGTAAAATTGGTTGAGGGTATTCCAACGCAAAGTGACCCATGACTAAAACCATCTCCACGTTGTTAATAGAGTCCCGGAAAGATCTCTCCTTCTGTATATTGAATTCTCTCCGTAGTCCGTCGCAGAGTGCATAATTGTACGTTATCGTTGCCGACATAAGCACGTGATAAAGTAAGTTTGCCACCCGTTGCACAAAGCTCATTTTATCATTGTTCCACGACAATATATCAGGAATGTATGAAACCAGGCTTACATCTTTGAAAAATCTCATCGCGCCTGCTAATTTCAAATCGATTCTTGGAAGTCCCAATATCTCGGAGATGATAGCTCCACATTCTGGAGGTGAATCACAAAACATTAAATCGAAATTTTTCAGTTTCTTCCCGTGTAGCTTAACGTGAATTATCAAAGCTCTGCATGGCATGATAAAATTATCAATCCACATTTTATTATCCTGGACAATTTCCCAAAGAGATCGATTATGAGATTGTGGTACTATAGTTTTTTCCAGATGATCCTCCTCGAAAGGATAGGTGTAAACGGAATGCCTCACTTTGTGCGACGGTGGAAACGGTAAGATAGATGGAACGACTAAAGTGATCTAGCGATAAAGAAAGAAAGAAAAATAAAAATATTAATTACAAGTTTAATCATTTTCTTTTAGTTAAGCATTAGCTGATGCCATGCCATGCCATGCCATGTACGGCACGGCACGGCTCCAATGTAATAAATACCTAGCCTATTCAAATAAGAATTAATGATGTCGCAAGGAGATATCTCATCATTCCATACATTGTTGCGCCACACCGGTTTTTCAGCCTTTCCTTAATCAGTCCCATGCAGTCAAGAGAAAAAACTAAAATGAGGCGAACATGCTTCAGGCGCATGTTAAAGACGGCCCAACTTTACGTTTTGTACCAAAAGGATAAAACATCGTAACGCAGAGTTGTACCACATTTTGCTCCTGGTATCATGAGCAGTCCATCCAGTTGCTTGTCATGCTTTGGTTGAAATTGCTTACGGTACATAAAACGGAAAGTCTTATGGATTTTCTTCCAAGAGAGAAACGTAACTAACTCTACGTACCAAGCTCCACGGTTTCCCCTCATTAGGTTTCAGTCGCTTCTTTTAATCATCTATATAGTATGTTTTTTGGCATTTCATGTTAGTTCTTTAGATTTAACCTTCCCTTACATTTCGTGCTTGATTATGGGTTATAATCAAGATGGCTGATGTTGACCAATAGCTCTTTTATGTTCATGAACCATGACGCAGTGGAGCTCCACAAACATGTAAGAAAGATAGAGGATAATATCTGGCCTTCTTAAAAGGCAAGAGGTAAAGGTAATCAGTACTGAAAGGGTCATGGCACAAAGCTCAGCGGTACACTTTCTTGTGGGAAACAGCGTGGAGAAGCAGGAATGGTTAAGATAGTTCTTACGGTCTGCGCGTGTATCCAGTCATAGCGCAGGACTTAGTTATATTAATCCTGTCAACCTCAAGAAGTAACTGAGCAAGAAATTTCAAAATAGCTTTGATAGATATTAATAAGAAAGCCAACTAATTGTCGGATGATTTTTTTTATGAAATTTATGCGAAAAATTACCACATGGTTAAAAATAACCTTGCATACAAACAACTTACTCAACTGTTACCATATATTTTCTGAATCTAGCTGTGACAAGAAAACGAAAAAACGTAATATGAAATCATACGTCTTGTACACGTGCTATGCTGTTCACCATGATGATTTTTATACATTTAGATCATCGATAGCTCACGCACGATATCAGTAGTTAAGTTCACAAACCTCATGTCCTCGTGATGCTAATTCATCTGCCAGATTTCTGAGGTTTGAATAGCGACTCTTCGATTCTGTCATCAACACGCCGAGTATTTTGGCTCCATTACACGCATAAGACGCAGTAAAAAGCAGAATAACAGTGATCCATATACACATGATTATAATTGTCTGACTCCCTAACAGAGCTGCTCAGTTGGGCATGTAAATGGCGTGCGGTTCTTGAGAATAGGCACAGAATATTGCATCATCTTTGCCGGCAAGTGTACGGTTACGTCGGGGTCTTATGTAAATCAGGACTATTAAGTGGCCAAGCGACTCAACCACTCCACATGCAAAAAGTCGCAGATGATCACCCCGTCGCAGCTAAACGGCTCTTAAGGGGAGAGGATGCGTTATTTTAAGCCTTCACCCGGATTCCATTTGTATATTAAGCTAATGAAATCTTGCCCTGTCTTTAAGAAAGAAGTGGTAATGCGATTTCAATTTCGGTCGAAGGTGCAATTGATGTCGATAATTAATTTGAGGAAAATTGTTCGAATTTAGACGAAAATCGACAAAACCGCGTTGCTATGGCGGATGAAAGGATGTCTACTCTGAAATGTTACTTTGCTGATTTAGGAAAAGCCGAATTATTCCCGAGAAAACTAGCATGGAGATCGAAGAGTTGATTGTTTCTTAATCGAGAAGGGAAGTGAGTGTTTTAATCTGAATTGTTTTAAGGTCTGTTTGAGCCACACTTTATTGTATGATAAACCGTTACGCGACCCCATCCTGAATGTTCGGGTAAAAAAACGGTTTAAGAGGACGATGGTTAAATCCGGCCACAGAAAACGTCAATTTTACAGGCCCTAATAAAAGCTGATTTAATTTAGGACTTAAGTCTCATTAGTTAATTAAACATAAAAGAAGTACAACACTTCTTTTGTAGTAAAAAGAAAATCGAATATGGACACTATTTTCACATTACAAATTTACAGGTCATGTTAACGAACACTGTGTAAATAATTTAACATTACATGTTATTTAAGCCGCTGATTTTCTCTATTGTACTTCAAGTTTATAACGATGCCCACCTTGATCTTACACAAATTTCACAAATTTATTCATTTTCTTTCCGCTTTAAATTCTGCTCTTTAGGTTTAGGAATCTTTCCTGCCAGTGTTGGGCTGGTGGCTATGTGGTAATTTGGCACAGCCTATAACTTCTTTGTTCTTCACATGGTCAAAGTGCTCTGCTTGAAGGTTGAATTCTGAATAGGTTTTTTCGGTCACCTGTTCACCAAAGAAACCCAGACCTATGTGCCAGTTTCTTAAAAATGAACAAACGTCGTCTTCCAACAGGTAGACCTTGAGTGTTATCAACATACAAGGAACCTCTTGCCGAATGAAACCTAGAAATCTGTGACTGTCTGCCTCTGAAACAAGAAAAGATGTCTGAAGAGTAAAGTATTTGTGTTACCTTGTCCATGGAAAATATGCAAATATTTTCATCGTCACGTTGATCTGCGCTGTCGTAAACAAGTGGAAAACAACTGGAACAGGCTTTTAAACTTAAGACTCAATCGGCTCTTGCCTCAGAAACCAGGGAAAGGCAGAGCTCCTCTGTTTTTGACACAATACTATTGTGCGGCTTCCAATAATTTCTTTCTGCAAAAAGAAAATCGAAAGGGAAATGAGCTTGATGTAAGAGAACTGAAGGGAAGAACAGAATAGGTTTTATTGAGGGTTAAAAAATGTTTATAAAAAAGTTAGTTGAAGGTTAATCTTGTTAACATAACTAAGAAATTACCTTACAGCAAGTGTGTGCATTGTTGCCAATAAATGATTTCCCATGATAAGCTAGCCTTTACACATTAATGTCTTTAAGGATTCTGTCCAGCTGTTGAGTAAGATGTCCTTCTGATTTGTCCTTATGCATTCCAACCACTTGCAAAATTGGTCATCAGTAAGCTTTTCCTTGCACGAGAAAGTATCACAAGTCCGTAATAACGATGATAACTGTGAGTTTTGTTACATACAATAAATTATATGCAACAGGCATTAGAATTTGAGACTTGCTTGAAGTTCCAGCTATGCCAAATAACTTGCAAACGAACCTATAAACACCACAGAGGAACACAATTAGCCTGTTCCAGGCTCTCTGTCAGTGGAGGATTGAAAAAGCGTGCGGACGACGAGTGGGATGTCCCGCTCGCGGCTGATCCTGCTTGTCACCCGTTGCCCGCTGGCTTTTTCGATGGCACTCACTGACCGAGAGCCTGGAACAGGCTAGAACACAATTTGCTTTCTGCCTCTGTGTAGATTATTGGATAACTTAATTGCTCGGGGAAAAGATGGCTATGTGTGTGGTGTCTGGTCTGCACAGGTTGATCTTGGACTTCTTTGCAAATGGGGCACACCTATTCATGCTTAATTATTCTTAACAAAGGTTCCGCATGGAGAGGTTCTGTCCCTCGGTAAGTTTTCAATTCTTCTCATTCTTGAGAGAGTAAATTGGCATTTTCGCTCGGAAAACTTACTCTCCCAGGGCAACCCTAAAACACGGAAACCGCAACCCGGAATCCGGAATCGGAAAGCGAAGCCCTGAAAATGAAATCCATCAATCAAACAAAGCAGGTTCTTCAAATACGCGAAAATTACTATGCATAGCTTTTGTCTGCAAAATGTAAGAGGCCAAGTCCGGTTAAATTGATCTCAAACTTAACCTCTTTGAAACTTTGATTCCTCGTCTGTCGAAATTCGCGCAACTGTCATTTATGACGATTATGACAATTTAAATAATGTGCATCGTACATGTAATTTGACGCTAGGCATCCTGGCAGCTTCTAGAATAAGCTTCCTGGTAATTGCCATTTTTTTTGATGGGTGATCTGCAATTTACCGGAGATATAAATTTGGCCTTTATGTCAAAAGGACACTGAACAAGGAAATGTCAAAGAGAACAAGGTCTCCGTCAGTGGCAGCTACCTGTACATCGACATACCCACTTTCGAAGATTAATAGTAACGGATGTGAGATTTATTTCAGATTAACACTATTTCCACACTGATACTGTTACAAATCACCGGTACATACTCTTGTCAGCCATGTATTAAATTCCGTCTGCTTCTCGCTTTCAAAAGGATCTGATAGAGTTCGTACGGGTCATGGAGAACTTGGAAAGTTATGAAATTTGAAAATTGAATTTTCCAGGCCTGGAAAGTCATGAAATTGGAGTGTGGGTAATCAAAAGTCACGGAAACGCAATATACTCAGTGGCGGATTTAGGGGAGTGGGCCGGGGAGCCCGGTCCCTCCCCCCCCCCCTTATTTTGGATGAAAAAAAGAAATGAGCGAAGGAAGAAAAGCCGGCTGGGCAAGTAAAATAAAACCGGGCCCCCTCCTTAGCTCAGGGTCTGGATCCGCCACTGGCACTTTCTGAGAATAAAAAGGCAAAGATCAGAGAAAATTATTCCGTGAATAGAAAGTAATAAAAGTCCATTACTGAAACACAGTTAGCTTGCTAATTCCCGAAGAAAGTAATAAAACGTAATTACTGAAAAACACTTACGAGGGAACGGAAGGAAGATTTTACTAATGAAAGGAACCTCAAATAATGAACTTTTTGTCTTCTAAATGAAAGTTAGTGAAACGGCGTTGCACACGTACAGGTGTGCAAAGAATTGGTAATGTAGAAAGTAGAATATTTAAATTCCTGGTCGTCAACTGGTTTTTCTCTTTTCTTTTTTTTTAATTTCTAAATAATAAAGAAATGACTACTCAACGGCAAAATTTCTCATACCACTCATGGATTGGATTGCATCACTGATCCTGTGCCAGATTATCCCAAGGGAATACACCCAAAGTCATGATATCCACTGTAAGCTTATCGGGGTAAGGGTGGCATGGAAGGGGGTAAAGCGGGTCCTCGGTTCTGGACATTAATACAGAGTAATTTTACCAAATACAAAATGATCGAAAATCGAACGGCATGCACCCAACAAAACATGATACGTTAAAAGCATATGCGGATTAAGTAGATACAAGTGGAATGCCTTCACCGGGTTCAATTCTGGTTCTCTCTCTTCTACATTGGAGTTCAAAATGAAAAACGTTGATAAGACGAAAAAAACTGAGGCACACAGATGTTCAGATGGAATATTTAGGAGAAAGTTTCCTTTTTTACTAAGTTTTATCTACTGTTACAAAGAATGTCTTACACATTAGGTCTTACACATAGCAATAGCGGCTGCAATCCTTTCACTACTGGAATGGCAGACTCCATGTGCATGTTGAGGAGGTGGAGGAGGAAATCTAGCCTAAAGGCTGAGTTAACTTTTAATAAGGAACTAGTGAATATATCACCGCCCGAGCGCCTTAATTTGTGTCGCCACGCAACATTTTCAAGGAGAAGCGTTGCGTCAGTTGCTGTTAAACCCCATCCCTTGTGCTAAATGACTCATTACAAGTGCCTACAAATTTACTTACTGGAACGGGCTTTCATTCTTGCCTCGAGCTACAACCGACGCGTGGAAATAATCCTATGTAATGTTCTAAACAACACTTATTACAGTAAAACTTTAGTGTCAAAACGAACGTTTTGTGCACATATTCTGACCATGTTTATCGGCCAACACAGTTCTCATTCTTGCTTTGAAATTTTATCGCCCTTTGCACGCCTCGTAACAATCTTGCACAATAGTTTGAAAAGCATTATAATTGCGATGCATATTGCAAAAAGTGCAGTTAGAAGGAATGCAAGTACATCCAATAGATAATATTGGTACCAGTAGAGATTATACACTTCCGGTCTGAGGTGCTTCGCTCCTTTGTGTCTGTGGACATATTCAATCCAATCAGCAGCTTGCTGGACGGAAGTTCGTGGGTTGTCACGCAACAATCGCGAAATGCGTGTAGCGTTACCCTTGAAGCTACAAAGGAAATATACACACAAAAGTTAGGAGAAAGTATCTACACTTTAACTTCTCAGCATTGCATAGCTGACGGCTCTGTTGGGGCAGTGGCGATATTTTGGCTTGAGTCAATGTCGGTCTCTTGTGGATAACCTGGCTGCGTCAACGCAGGGGATATTAATTAAACTAATAAAGTTATAACTGGAAATACCTTGGTTTTTGAATGATTCGCTGAATGGAGTGATATATTTCATCGCCAGTCACAGTCTTTATGTCGACACCAATTGCCATGCCAACCGATCGAGCCTGGGCGCAGTTACTAAACTGGTCAAGAAAAAGTGGCATGCAGAGCAATGGTACACCATAAAAAGCTGCCTCGTATAAGCTGTTGTGGCCTGTGTGGGAGATGAAGGCTCTGGTGCTGTTATGAGCCAATAAGTCATTCTGTGGAATCCATGGAAGGACTTTGATGTTTGATGGAAGACTCTTTTGAACATGACCTTTAGGAGGGAAAACATTCTGGAGTTACAAATTAAAGCTTAGCCTTAGCCCGAGGGGTGAAGTGTTGCAACTATACTGATGCACAATTATATAGAATATTTTTTCCAAAACAAATCCAGATTCTATTTTTGGAAGTCGGCTTATCCTGTCAATTCAGAGCGGGATCGATGTTTGGGATTCTTGCTCCCGTTATTTAAGAATCAACTTGGCATCAGGAAGACCGAAAAGGTAGGTCAGTGACAAGAACACTCGGTGTTAGGAACTGCCTTAAATTTTAATATGAGAAAAGAGCAAAGCAGTAGCAGTAACAACAACAACAAAAAAAACCACAGAGGACTTTCGTTCAGCGATCATTTCAGAGATCATTGCAAGAAGTACAACACACTTAAAATAACGTTCCCAAATAATAAGCGCACTGATTGGCTGAAGCCGCGTGCTTTATCAGAGATAAGATGACGGTAAACTGGCTTTTAAATTTTTGCTTCGGACTTTTGACAAATTTAATTTGACCCAAATTAAACATCTTCTGCGACTCAGTTAGCTGGACAAACGCAGTAGAAACGAGCTTTTTGTTTGCAGTAACTATTGCTACACGGAGACAATTCTTCACAATAGTAGTGTTAAACCTGGGCTGAAATAACAAGGTTTGCTAGATTCCGAAAAACACGTAGCGAAATAAACAAATTCTCATCCCAGAGAATGCTTCGATTTTAAGACATTTTTATTTGTTACAAACCCAAGGCAGAAATTACACTCAAAACAACGACAGAAAACACCAATTATAAGCTGTCCCTGTTTATGATGAAAAGCCTTATCTAGTGAGTAATTCTTTTTACTAGCGGCCTCCGGCGAAGTGGAGCTCGGCAATTACAACGCTCACGCGACGAGTGATCAGTTGAAAGCTTGGTCTGATCTCTCCTGTACTCGGCGTAGAACCAGTAAGAGCAGTATATAGTCTTACCAACTTTGACTCCTGTTTGAGCAATCTTGCTACGAGCGACTGGAAGCCGCAAATAACTGTACGTAGACTCGGCATTTCCATCCGAAAGTTAAGAGCTCCTTTTTTCGTAATTTCCATTGGAAACGTGCACGTTTTCATGAGCCACAATGCGACCGGATTCCTCTGGACTAGAAACTTTTACGTAATTATTCAAAAATTTAAATAAAAAAGCGAACTTTAAAGCGATTATATTGTTCTTCTCTCGAAATTAATGTTACTCGAAACCGGAAGATTAGCTCAAGTTCGGTTTATGTTTGACTGCTGTTGTCTCGTTACCTCCGTTAGGCAATCAAATTATTTGAACAATTCTAACAAGGATTGTGATTGGCGTATTTAGCGTATTTAGGTATAACATTCAATTGAAAGTTCCTTGCTTCATTTCAGTGAACGAGATCACTGATCGCGAAAACCTAACCTGCTCTTCATATAATGTATTAACATACCATTTAATCTCCATATGACTCTTTGCTCCAGTCTCCCGAAAGCTTTGGCCAGCATTTGCACTTGGTGTTCCTGCAACACTGTATCCCCGAGTGTTCCTAAGGAAAACAGGATTATCCCTTTGTCTCCTGCTCCTCTGATAAACTGTTTCAGGTCTTGTGGAAGTGGAATTGGAGTTTTCACTGTCAATGGACCCACTAGTTTGGTAGCTTTGATTTGATACAATACAACATTTTTGTGTAAATGTTTTTACAATAGGATATGTAAAAAAGTTGGTGGTAAGGGTTATGCTTCAATCAGTAAAAATAATAGAGTGGTGGTAATAAAAACAAAATTGAAAAAAAATAAAGATTTATTTATTAAAGGTTAATTTAGTCAACTGGTGTCTCGATGTAAGCGATAATACCTGTGACATGGGCCGTCTCCATACCACCACCGCCCAAGTCACACCTTTTTAAGTTTAAGTTTTTTTTTTTTTTGCACTATTTACAAATAATTATTTCTACATTAGGGTATATTACAAGGAAGAAACAAGCAAACTAAATAGCACAAGCACTGAAAAGCAAAATGTTCGCAGTGACCAAAGTAGCTTAAGCTTTCGAGTTAGTCACTGCCACAGACAATTAATTGACATAAACATGTATATTACAAACATTTACAGGAACAAAGTTTAGAACGTTAAGCACAAATAGGTATATGATACATATCTTACGTCATAATAAAATACATAAATTATTAATAGTACTTTGTAATAAATATAGACAAAAAACAGGCTACACTTAAGAGACAGATTGATTATTTAAAAGATACAGTTTGTATTGCATATAGAAACGGGTATAAGAAAGTTTTTTTTTAAATTCTAAGGGGATAGATTCTCAGATTATGATATGAATCATAGCTCTTACCTGGTAGAATAGGCTGAGGATATTCCAAAGCAAAGTGGCCCGTGATTATGATTAACTCCACGTTGTTAAGAGCGTCCTCGAATGATCTCTGTTCTCGTACACCAAATTCTTTCCTTATTTCGTCGAAGCGCGCGTAATATTGGTAAATTGTTACCCACGTTAGCGTATGAGAAATCAAGTTAACAACACGTTCCACAAAGCTCATTCTATCCGAGTTCGAGGAGAACATATCAGGGATATATGACACCACGCTTATATCTTTGTAAAGTCGCATCGTCATTCCTGGTCTGATGTCGATTCTTAGGATGCCCAGCATCTCGGAGACGATAGCTCCACATTCTGGAGGTGTGTCACGAAACATCAAGTCGAATTCCCTAAGTTCTTCCATATGAAGCTTAATGTAAGTTATCAAAGCTCTGCACGAGGTGATAAAGAAATCCATCCACATCTTGTGATCTTCTACAATTCCCGAAAGCGATCGAGAATGCGACATTGGTACTAATGTCTTTTCTACATATTTCTCATCGAAAGGGTATTTGTAAACAGAATGCTTTACCGAGATCGACGCTGGAAAAGATATGGTAGATGGTACGAGTAAAGTTACCTGAAAAAGATAAAAATGAAACAAAGGGAGTGAGAATAGTGATGATAACTACACATAATTATCATTTATTAGTAGTATCCTACAGGAGCTGGTTCCCCCGGGGGGTTCCCCTCCTCGATCCTCATCTTTTTGCCGAACTGCGCTCGGTCCCAGGCCGCGTGTAACTGACCCTTGACAGGAGCCATAATCAGGGACGGAGACCGTAAGTCTTGGGATCCGCGCGGACCCATGATATGGGACAATTTTTCTATTTTTAGAACAAATTGCGCCATCCTGACGTCATATATCCGCGCTAATCCACGCACGTGTCTTGGGCTCTCGCGTGGATGTTGTCACGTTGCGTGATGAAATGGTGAAAGTTGCGAGATTCTCTTGCCGATTTTTTCATAGCGATGGCAGGGAATAAGGCAGAAAAGAAGAACCAGGGCTCTTCTATGTACTTTGATGCTTTGATTTAATGGAAAAAGGTGTGTTTTTCAGGGTCGAGAATTTCTTTAATCTCGCGCTGTGAGTGAATAAAATCCGCTTCCGTTTTGACTCAATCGACAAAATCGAAATCTTTACTCGAGTTGATTAATAGCGACATCGTTACTTTTCTGATTATTTCTGCTGTATTCACATATTTTCAGCTAAGCTTTTAATATGTTCTTAAGCATTAATCAACCTTCATAATATTCAAAAACTAGAGATACTGTATGAGTTCGATGTACGTTTTCACACTAAAGTGCGCAGTCCAGTTTGTCATGTTTTACTGGCTGTGCAAAACACGCATCAGCGAGCGCTCTTATTCATCGACAGCAGACAGTCTACTGGATTTATACACAAACAAAACTAAGCAGCACCTACAGACATAAACCTATTGTCACTTATTGGGCCTAAACGCTGCTATATCCAAACACATACAACTAGTTTTCCTTTTCTGTGTTATGGAAAAGCTGTTAATCTTTTTCATATGTGAAATTTAGACTGGACTAATGTGAGTTCTTGTAAAAGGAGTAGCAGAACTCAACTTAGTCAGCGATATAAAGCGGGACCTATCTAAATTCAGCATTGCATTCACTCAAACTGGAGCAACTTACGGCGAAAATACTTAAGCAAAATTCCAAGAGCCATAAAGGCGTTGAGTTGTGGGCCAAAAGCATAACTCGGACGCCATTTCCCCTGCGCAAAAATCCGCGAAAATCCTCGCAGCAATGTACGCGCGTGTGCTGCAGGCGATGGCGCAATTTGTTCTAAAAATAGAAAAATTGTCCCATATCATGGCGCCAACCCCAATACTAGAAATGACGCGCGCTTACGGTCTCCGTCCCTGATTATGGCTACTGCCCTTGAATGACCCTTGAATAAACTTTGAAATCCATTTCTGCCGGGGAGAAACAAGAAACATGAACATTGAAACAAAGCCTTGGCCTCCAGCAGCCTTGGCCTCTAGCAGCCTTGGCCGTCTAATAAAGCAAGGTACTTTGATTAACTCTTAAGAACTCCATAATAGTTATAAAATGTGTGTTTTCTTTAATAGCCCGGGCCTTTGAAAGGACGCTAATTCTCAAAACGCGGTGACGAAACAATTACGCCAATTAACGTACACCGCCCTAATCTTCATCATACAAACAACTTATCGAGCCCCAAATAATCGCATGGTCTATCTTACCAATGAAACATTACTATTACAAAAATTGCGTCTTGAGTGGTCAGTTCTTCATGTAAATGCAATAGATCACTGTCACGCAATAAAAGAATAAATCGAACACTATCTTGTAGAAAAAGCTAAGAAATTGTGATGTTATAGAAGGTAAAAAAATAAGACACTTCTCCAAGTTTAAGGCTTGTGCGTTTCCCCAAACTTCAGATATTTGTCGAAATGTTTCGCAGAAATTTACAGAGCCCAGTATGAAAACGCCATGTTGGTGTATCTCCGTGGTACACCAATATATGGCGGCCGGGAAATAGTGTAAACATCTGGAACTTACTTTGGGCTTTCTAGGCCACTGATTATCAGTACTCAAAAAAACAAGTATTTACATAAGCACTTCTCCTAATGCTCCAACTTCTAAAAGGGCTCAAAATCATGAGATAAGTGTATATTTTTCAACAAATTCGGTCGTAGCCGTGTGTCACGCACCTCCATAACTCTGCTCTGGTTTCCAAACGAAGCACTCTATTGAGCTGTAACATTGCAAACAGATATAAATATGCCACCTCTTATACTTGATGAGGCTAAAAACTTTGATGGATCTCTAGTTTTAGATTTTTGGAAGTGATGACGTCACGTGAAAACGACCTATATTACACATCATACCTACTCAGTGGAATTACAAACCTCATAACCTCGCAATGCCAGCTCGTCTGCCACGTTCCTCAAGTTCGAGTAACGACTCTTCGATTCTACCATTAGCACGCCAAGTATTTTTGCTCCCCTTATTGGAGGAATTGCGGTGCAAATTAAGATCACAGTGATCCACATGTTCAAGGTTCAACTCCTTTGCAGGGAGCTTAAGTTCAGCTATAGGAGTAGGTATTAAAATCTCAGCGTGAATAGAAAGGACTATAAATGTGAAGCTTGGTAACACCACGTAACGCAATGCTTTGACCTCTTATAACTTACAGCAGTAAAGGTCAGCATGATAATCTGTTAACAGAACGCACCAATTCTGAGTTATTGGCTAAATCCGACCCAGGCAGCAAATTTTGCCATCCTTCTTGCGATAAAGCTTCCCCTATTGCGGCTAATGTTTCACACTCAATAAGTGGAGGTAAAAGATGCTTAAATTCACTTTTACGCTTGATCTCCGTAGTCGTGCTTTGAATATCAGAGCCCAGATCACATCATAGTCTGGAAACAGGAGTCAAGAGCACACTACAGTCTGGTGTCTGGCTTGTCTGAATTGATTACAACGGCCTTTGTCTTGATATTGATTTATCTTGGTCATAATAACCTTTCTTTAACGTCATTTCAAACTTTCGCACAAGTAGTATCTGATTATGCATTCTCTGCTCACGAATTCTTTCAATGAACTCTGAGTACTGCAAACTGATTCCATAAAACATCCCGGGTAAAATATCTGAAAAATGGCGGCCATGGTATCGGCGATTCTGATCTGCTACTCTCCTGTGAATGCCGTAGTCAAGAATGTGTGAATATAATCAAGAGATCACGCGGATGTGTTAGCAAGATGTTCCGTTTATTTGTCTGTGTCCACATCTTAATAATCTGTCGATGCATCAATTATCACCCCATCACGTATTAGAATTATTTATGTCGTTGTGTAGCAGTACAGTATGGCGGGCCATCGCGTTCAAAATTAGATACATTTAATATTCATGATATAAACACCAGTGAAATACCAAGTGAGCTTTCGCACGAAAACACGTGAAAATAACATGTCAAATGTTTGTTCATAGTGGCCATGCACTTAGCTACACCAAGCTAGTTCACAGGCATGCCATTTAAACTGAAAGAAACAAATATTTCAAGTGGACATAACAAGCTTAAAAATCCCAACTGGCGGGAGGCAGACCAGTTGGCTTTTTACAAGCATGACCGAGAAAGAACTTTAGCTAAGTGGTCAGAGCGGGACTTGAACCCGCGACGTCCGGATTTCAAGTCCGGCGCCCTAACCACTGGGCCACGTGAAGAGATCAGCGTGGTTAAAGCGAAAGTGGTTTGGTATTTCACTAGTGTTTACATAATAAACAGAATATTACATGCCCGCTTGTGGATATGAATGTTATCTTCTCGTGCTCAACCCGGGTGCTCAACTAGGTCACTCGTTCGCTGCGCTCACTAAAGCCTGTGAGATATCGAGTTGAACACTCCAAGATAAAATTCATATCCACGCGCCGGCATGTATCACGATATCATGTTATGTTATCATAACATCTTCAAAGCATGAGATATCAGGATAAAGGGATATCTTTGGCCTGGGCATAGGGTAAAATATCGACTGGACCATTGGACTGTTGGACTATTTTTTGGACCATTTTTTGGACCAAAATTTTTTTGATCCTTTTTGTGAAATCGAAACTAAACATGAGGGTCTCATAATAAAACAAGTGTGGAATGCGACTCTTCTAATGCCATGCGGAGTACTTCTTCTTTGGAAAACCTTTGAGATCGATCAACCCACGATGGCGAAAAGTAGACTTCATCCTGACTATCGGAAGAACACAAAGCCCGTGCTTTGTTTCGATAAACTCAATACGATAACGGAGAAGATCGAATACTGGATCTAAACTCTGAACGCTGTACTCACTTGCGGAACACTTTGTTTCGATAACTGGCAACTGGGAAAGGGATCACATTGTGTTTCATGTGATGGCGAAAGATAGTAGCAATTTTGCTATTGTTCTGTCCGAAAGGAACATTAAAAGCCATCTGATTGTGCTTTTTAATTGAGGTGTGTGTCGGTGAGATTAACGTTTACAAAATACTTAAACAAGCGTACAAAATGTTTTCTCGCATTGTATTTAAGCTGAAACCGAAAAAAAGAAAAAAACAGAAAAAGAGAAAGGGAGGGAGAGAGAACGAGTGGCTAAGTGAATCAAACAAAGCTCGTGCGCAGACTGTACCGGGAACTGTAAGGGCTGGTTCACACTTTGACATAAGCATAAGCATAAGTCGACATACGCCGCAGTACGACGCTGATAATTAGCACCTTCTGTTTGAAATTTCCCTAATAAAAGGTGCTAGTTATCAGCATCTTACTGCTTCTGCCTATGTCGGTTTATGCTTATGCTTATGTCAAAGTGTGAACCAGCCCTAAGGAAATTTTGTTTCGTCGCATGTGCACGTGATTGCAAAAGAGATGCTTAAATCGTGTTGTTGTTGTTCCGTCTGAAAGGGAAAAACGTAATCAGCCTTTATTTATTAATCGCCGTGTGTATTGAAAGGAGAAAGAGAGAATTGTATTGTATTTTATAGGGTGCCTTATGAGTGTAGCGTAATCCCCTGATAAAACGTTAAAAGTGAATGCTGTGACGCTAATCAGAATTAGGGGTTGAAATTCAGTTATGTCTATTGGCGGCTAGCGCGCGATAACAGAAACAGTAACAGTAAGAGAAATGGTCTTATCCACAACGGAAATTCCGAAGGAACCACTGCACTAAGCAACTGGTGAGTGATTCGTGGGTGCCTCACATGAAATATAGATTTGAGACTGTCCATTATAATTTTTAAAGTACTAATATCTGTATATTCGTCCTTGCATTTGCTGACTGATGATTACATTTGCGGCAAAATACTATTTCGTGTTACTATTTTCACCCCATACGAGAAGAAAATATTTACCCACCCCTCCCTAAGTGTTTATTTTCTATTTCAAAAAATGGTCAAAAAACAATTTTGGTCCAAAAACTGGTCCAAAAAATGGTTTTAAAAAATGGTCCAAAAAATAGTTTAAGAGTCCAATGGTCCAAGGGTCCATTGGTCCAGTCCATATTTTAACCTATGCCTTTAGCCTGGGTCGCACTTGGAACAAAGTTTGTTTTGATAACAAAAACTCCTGTCAAATTCCTGTCATCAGTTGACCAGGCCAAGTGCGACCTACTTGTCTCACCGCGGACAAAAACTTGTCCACGGAGACAAATCTTCAAAGGTGCCGTCGTCCTGCCTCGGAGCACGACTTTTTGCGAACAACTAACAAAAATTGTTTGCCAGTCAATTCACTGAACCTTAATTTTTTCCGGTTCACCACATTGCACTTTTTGTTTCTACCTTTTGTATCATTCACGATCACGGGTAATCATGAATCCAGGATTCTGGAACAATTTTCCCGGTTTTTGGGACATCCATTCTGATCAAATATTGAACCCAAATGAAGCGCAAGACCGCTATAGGCCAGGGCAGTTGAGGCAGCAAATTATCGCAGAACCCCTTTCCACCAGCGACGGCATTGCCCGGGCAGCTTTGGGGCCTTTTCTCGTATTTTTATGAGGGAAGAAAGAAGAATGACTCTGAGCATCGTTTGCAGCATTTACGTTGAGAGGATAGAAATAAAAACCTAGAATCAGAGCGAACTGGCTCGGATTCATTGGGGCTGTTCTATTCTACACATTGAGCGAGCAATAATAATTTGTGCGGTGAAATTACAAAAAAAGCGCCAGAAGTGACAGGTATGTTTGGTATGTTTATTTTACGATAATGTCTCTGATGATTATCTCTACAGTGAGACCGTAAAACGACAACGTTTTAATTGTCTCGGACAAGTTCTGAGACAAAAATTGTCGGCGACTTATTCAGGCATTTCAAATATTTGTCTCTAGTGCGACCCCAACATTTGGTTATATGTGATAACTCTTTTCCCCTGGGGAGATGTCTTATCTGATAACATTTTGCACAGTTATTGAATAGACTAATAATAATAATAATAATAACAATAATCATAATAATAATACTGAGTACTGATAGAGCTGTATTTACATACCAATGATCAGTAGCGCTTTACAACAATTCACTTAAAAAACTTATCCAATTTATACAAAGGTACAATTAAAACCCATTGAATAAGAATTAATTAGTAAAATAAATAAATAAATAAATAAATAAATAAATAAGAAAAAGGTTCTAGCCTGCCCGAAAAAGGTGGGTCTTAAGTTTCCGGTTTAAATTACATAATGATTGAATATCACGCAACTCAGCCAGCAAACTTTATTTTCCACAGACATGACACAGCAGCATAAAAAGACCTGGCACCAAGCGTAGAAAGCATTTTCTCCTTAGACAGCTCTAGTTAAAGACTACTATTTGATCTTAGATTATAAGAGGACTTTGGCTTAACAGTAATTAAATCCTTAATATATGGTGGTGCAAGTCCGTGAATAGCCTTAAAAACTAAGAGGAATATCTCAAATTGAATACGGGCGCGAACTGGCAGCCTTTTCCTCCCCAGTCTGTGCGTTTTTGTGTTGTTTAACCCACTGACTCCTGTGCCGGCCGTAACCGGCCGTGACAAGCCTTGGTCTTTCTTCCACTTCTGACGTCATCACCTTTGACCAAAATTGGCATCATCTATACTCAACTTCTGCAGGAGGGAAAGGGAAAGACCTTTCAAATGATACCAGATCAGAGTGACCGGCCTAATGGAGCCTGCGATATGCACAAAAATGCTAAAAAAGATGAGCGAAAAACAGAGCAAACTTTCCTGTCACCACACGTGGCTACTCCAGAAAACAAAACAATTCCAAATATGAGGTTAAAATATGAAATAACCTTTTTCAAATTAAATTTTATACGAGATGAGAAACCAAGAAAGCGCAAAATATCGAACAATTCAAAGCCCTAGATTTCTGTCAGTGCATAATTGCCAAATTTATCGCCAGACCAAACATTCCTTCTGCCTGAGTAGTAGGGAAAGGCCGGTTCTGCGGAGGGGACACAGGGAAACAGTGACGTTACAATTCCCTAGGGGTTGACGTCATCAAAAATGATGACATCAAAATCTAAAAATAAGAGTTGCATTATCGGGATGGAGGATGTAGGGTCAGTGTTATTGGAGGTATTACGTCATAATTTGAAAATAGGCAGAATGATGTCATAGAATTATTTTTAGTACCAGAAGTCACGTGATTTTTTCATTATAAAGAGGTGAAATTTCAAGAATATATTATAGTAAGCTATAGTAAACATGGGTCTCACCCTCTCCACTCGCGATTTAAAACCTACCGCTTTCTGACTAGAAATCTTATCACCCCTGTAAGTGAAATAGTTTTGCTGGAAGAAGGATTTTGTTGTCTACCAGGTACTAAGTTTTTCAAGAACCGTCATTCTGAAGCCTTCACGAAAATTCACTGGGGAAGATTGATGGTGTTTCTAAATTTTGCGGAGCAATTACACCTAACGGAGGAGGAATGGGAACAACTGTTTTCTTAGTTCCCACTCCCACACAGATAGCAGAAAAGGTAAAAAAATTGAGTATCGATGGAAGAATATTCATTTGACTTCTGATTTTACAGACGTACGTAATGGGCTGTTGTCCAACATCACTCACTTAACTGTCCACGACTTTTGGAAGCGTAATAATTTGTGAGGTTTTCTAGCTTTCTTTGAAAACGTTCTCCGATTCTCGAAACCGGGCTCTTTTAACCCCGATTGTTTCATGAGAATATCTGTTGAGTTTTTATCTGAACTCTCAGCTTTGCTAACGAAGGAGAAAATAAAATCTGAGCTAAATCGATGCTGGAGTTTTCCGCTCCGTTAGTCACGCACTGAACTCTACTTTAAACCCTAGATTTGCATACAAACCCCAACGGAAAAAAGCCCATGGGACAGCTCTACCATTGAAATGACAATAGAAATTCGGAGCGCTTAACACGCGACCAATAAATATTTTTTAGCAACACGTTTCTTGAATCATTACTTTTAATAACGAATACAAAAAAATAATACACACAGATTTGAAATGAATACAGTAATATTACAACTGAACAAAACTGTTTATGAGTAAAGTATTATCGAAATATTAACAGTTTCATGTAAAGAATGCTATTTAGAAAGCTTGATCTGTGATCAGTACACGATTGGGCGAAAGGCATCAATCTTTGTCAACAAACTGATGTAATCTTGTTGGATTTTTCCAAGGCATTTGACTCTGTGCCCCATAAGCGTCTGCTTGCCAAACTTGATTATTAGTTGGATCAAAGCTTTTCTGTCTAATCGCACACAGAATGTTTCAGTTAATGGAGTTTCCTCCTCATCGAGACCTGTGGTGTCTGGAGTCCTTCAGGGTTCTGTCCTGGGACCAGTGCTGTTCATTTTGTTTATCAATGACATCTCATGCTCTGTTCAATCAAATCTACGTCCATTTGTGGATGACTGTGTATTATACATAGAGGTAGCTACCCATCAGGACTGTCTAATCCTCCAGCAAGATCTTCATCGTCTTTTCCTTTGATCAAAGACTTGGCAACTTACCTTTAATGTAATCAAGTGCTATCATCTAGGGATAACCTGCAAGAGAATACCTGTCAATTTCAATTATACCTTGGATGGTGAGCTTATCTCAAGAGTCTCCTCTGCAACTTACCTAGGGATATCTATTTCCGACAATCTGTCCTGGAACAATCATTGTGATATTATTTGTAAGAAGGCGAATTCAACCCTTGGTCTTCTCAGACGAATCTTATCTGTTGTACTCCGGAGGTCAAGAGCACAGCATATCTTACACTTGTACGCCCTCAACTGGAGTATGCCAGTTGTGTATGGAACCCTCACACGCAGTGTAACATCAACAAGATAGAGATGTTCCAACGTCGCGCAGCCAGATTTGTTCACAATGATTATACGCGTTTTACTCATGTTTCTCCATTAATCAAAGCCCTGGGGTGGGACTCCTTGGAATATGTTAGACTGACAAACCAAGTGTTTATGTTTTATAAGATCTACACAATGGGCTAATCATTTATGATCCCCTGATTACCGTTTACTGTACATACTTATATGTGTGCCGAGAGTTGTCCAACAGAGTGCTTCTACAAACTTTTTAAGAGGACTCTACATGATTAAACCGACTTCGAGGAAAACAATGGTCAGTAATACAAAGAACATAGAAGTATGTGACCGTCACGCTCGACACAGATCCGGAACGTATAAATGTACCTTTTATACAAACCTACCGCTGGAAGGAAAAGCTGGCAGTTTTAATGCTACCTAGGATTCAAGGATCGTTACAAAGAACCAAAACTTTAATCTTGAAACCAGGTAAGAGATTTACAAGAATTTATCGGAGCACTTTACGAAGGCGAGTATGCAGTTACTCACTGAAATATTTTTAAAATTTCCTGAACTTTAAGCGGTCGTTAGTTTTGAAAACCTAGTGGGCAGACAAATTTTATTATAGTTTTAAATTAAGTGTCATTTATACTTTCTATTCATGTAGTTCAGCACTTTCAAACAGGTGCCACATTTTTAAAACGTGCCTTCAATGAAAGTAGCGCTATTTTCGTGTTTGGTTCAAAACTCGATTTAACGGGTAGAAAATCTGCTTTTAACCGTTGAAGGAACAACATTGAATTATAATTGCAACTGGATAAACAAACTGCTGTGGTATATCTATAGTTGATCACGTGAGAAAAAGAATTGGGACTTCTGAGCGAATATTAATTTTTTTAGAGCGCCGGCAATATGTGCTATTTTTCCAGTTTCGGCAGACATGCAACTTGAGTCGAGCGGACCGAACTTCAACTAAGACTAGGAAAATTCAATTACAATTTTCAGTCAAATAAAACTCATTTTAGTGATTGACTAGGTAAGGGCTTTAAAATCCCAGCTTATGAGAAAAATCGAATTTTCGAAGTAAAATCAGTGGTCGGTTTTTAGACAGACAGCCTCTTAAGTGTCAACTGAACTTGCTGGAAATAAGTTTTATTCTTGCTTTGCATGAATGACATCCTTTGCATGCCTGGTAACAATCTTCCACAACAGTCTAAACAGCATTCCAATTGCGAAGCAAAATGCAAAAATTGCAGTTAAAAGGAATACAAGTACATCCAGGAGATAATATTGGTACCAGTAGAGATTATACACTTCCGGTCTGAGGTGCTTGGCTCCTCTGTGTCTGTGGACATATTCAATCCAGTCAGCGGCTTGCTGAACAAAATTTCGCGGATTGTCACGCGACAATCGCGAGATGCGAGTAGCGTTACCCTTGAAGCTAGAGAAAATAGGAAGTACGTACAGATTAGGAGCCTGAAAACTTTCAAGGCTAAGAATTGATTATAAGCCTAGCGCTTACTAATTAAAGATGGACGGGATCTATGAAAATGATAACGTGTGCCAAGAAATCACAGATCTGGTGGAATAGGTTTCAAAGTCAATCTTAAAAAATATCTCTATTTTCGATTAATCATGAGTTTTCAATCTCAAGAGTCATCATTTTATTATGAGAGGTACGACACGATGTCCAATTACTAATCAATCGTATTTAAAATGGCTTTTGAGACATTCTTTGGTGCAAACAGGTCTGTAGCGCTTTTTATAAGTTTTGAAAACTGTGGGAAACCTTGTGAACAACAGCGAAGGAAGCCAATAAAGAGCACGGCGTTGACGTATAAATCACACTTGTGTCCAGTTACAAAAACGTCACATTGGATACCGGTAATTGGACATCCACGTGGTCGCGCGCCGATTACTTGAAAAATAGGCGTGCGAGAACCAATCACGATCGAGAATTTCGTTATGGATACGATTAGTAATGGTAATTGCTGGTTTTCAGTGTCACGCCATATCAAGATAAAAATAAAAACCGTTCAATAAATAAAGTCCAGAATCTGGAAAAAAGAAAGAAGGTAAATATTCAAAAACTCTTGCCAAGATTGAGATCACAGCAATTTTTCTTAAGCGAGATATGCGGAGAAATGTTTTACCCAAATTTATAGAGATTTGTATGGAGACTCCATGCTGGTGCCCATCTACATAGGCACCAACATGGCGGCCGGAAATCAACAAAACATCTGTCACTGAGTTTTGCTGCAATCTCTAGAGGAACTCAAAAACAATAAAATGATACTTTTTCTAATACATGAACTGTTCAGATAGCCAAATTCCCCGAAAGAAGTCACTTTTTTTAACCAACATGACAGCTCTTTTGGCCGTCATGTAAATGCCGCGTCACGCAAAAGCTAAGAAATCCAAGCACGGTCTATCACAAAACCAAGAACCCATTCGGAGCAAACATTTGTATGGATATTACTTTTCAGCTGCTCTTATACATCATGAAAGTAAAATCTCAGGAGAATCAACTGTTTTGTAGTTTGAATTTTAGTGACGTCATGTGAAAAAACCCAATAGGACTGAATGGAGTCCAACTCGGTCTGTAATCATACGAGTGATTAACAAAATCGGACGACGCGTGGACGACGCAATAAAAGGGGAGTCTGAAATGTTAATCACGAGTGATTACAAACCGAATTGGACGACACAATATGCTGTTACCAATTAATCATAGTAATTTCCCACAAAAGTAAAAGTTGCATTTGAAGAAAACTTTCAATATTCATTTTTATATATTATAATTAAAATATGGAGAAAAAAGGTTTTGCACGGCAGCCATGTTGCATGGCAGGAACAACAACATGGCAGGAAAATGTTGTGCATTGGAATAGGAAGAAGAATCTATTGTTTCTACCGTACAACATGGCTGCTGTCCAAAACCTCTATAGCTGGCCAAATGGCTGTTAAGTCTTTTCAAAACAGTCTTCGGAGACTAAACCTCCATAATGTTTTTTAAGTCAGTCTTTTGAACTGGTTACTATAGTGGTTGTAATCAATGTTGTGTTTGGTGGATTTAGTGGAGAGGACCTAACCTGATTGGCTTCTCTAACTGTCCAATTACAGGTGTCCGATTACAACTTTGAAGACTAATTAGAGCCAAATACAGCAGTTCTTGCACCAATAATAATGACGATAACGCTTAGTAATATCAAACTACGAATTTCAATCCCTAAAAGATATACCAACGGCGATTACCTCCGTCGCCTTTGAGTGGGAGGTTGTCGCTACTTATCAAAGTACGTAATTGGTCTAGCGAAATGTGACTTGTGACAAAAAATAAAAATCTCATGATAAGGATGTGTGTTGAAGGACATTCTAAGGCAACGAAACAATGAAATTACCTTGGTTCCTCAAGTAATCGTCGTATTGACTGGTATATTTCATCACTAGTCATAGTCTTTACATCGACACCAATTGCCATGCCAACAGATTGAGCCTGGATGCAGTTACTAGATTGATCACCAAAAAATGGCATACAAAGCAATGGAACACCATAGAAAGCTGCTTCATATAAGCTGTTGTGGCCTGTGTGGGAGATGAACGCTTTGGTGCTGTTATGGCCCAATAAATCATTCTGTGGGATCCATGGAAGAACTTTGATGTTCGAGGAAAGACCTTCTGGAATATGCCCTACGATGGAAAAAAATTTCGAGGAGTTAGGAAACTATCAGAGCGCATTTTTTTTCGGTGTCTGTGGATAGTAATTCAGAAAAAGCGAATTATTTAGCTGGTTTCAAACCCTCAAAACAGAAATGTTTTGATGTTTTCTAGGAAGTTTCATCTGACCATGCTTATCACAATTCCATAATAGAAAAATTGGGTTCACCGAGCTCGTTTTCCACTTGAGAAAATTAAGGGTGTTTTTTCACAGGCTGTACTGTTACTAAGGTAACCTGTCACATAAAAGGATGCCCAAAACTTGTGTATTAATGACTGGTCATTTCTGTGATAGCATTATCGGAGAATAATATATGAAAAGAGGGGCAGTATTGATCCATAAAAGTCATGCAGCCACCTCATAAATCAAATGCCTGGACAAGGTTTCCAGCTTAGGCAAGCACTTAGGCAAGCACTTACATCGTTTAAATTTGTACACAATTTCAGCTTTTCAGTTATAACTTTAAAATCTTTGAGCCGAGTCGCAAGTGACATTGCCCTATGTAGTCCTTTCTCGTATTACAAGAACTTTCTTTATTTGTTTCCAGGGGAAATTTCTTACTTTTTATTCTCCATATTATTCTCTGCTCCAGCCTTCCAAAAATTTCGGCCAACATGTCTACCTGGTGTTTCGTCAATACTTTGTCCCCAAGTGTTCCTAAGGAAAACAGTATTATCCCTTTTTCTCCTGCTCCTCTGATAAACTGCTCCAGGTCTCTTGGTAGTGGACTTGGCTGTTTTACGGTTAACGGTCCCACTAGCTTGGTGTCTGTGATTCGAGGTACGATTGGGCAAATAATAATTAATGCAAAAGAGTTATGTATGACACATTAAATAACCTACATGCAAAGTAAGGTGTCTAATGGTCTTCGTCGGTATCCTATTGTCGACTCGTCGTCACGGTGTTGGGAAGTCTCAGTAGAAGAATGTCTGGAGGAAGCTGCAGATTTTTTTTCCTCAACAAATGGATGAATGCACTACCTTGGTATCAACTTAAAGACTAGACCTTTTTGCGGAGATACGGCGGCCATTTTGAATGCCATATTATTTCAAATATTTATTTTGGTATGCTTAGGGGGCAAATGTCCATTGCATTATTTGGACACATCTTCCATATGAAATTATAGTAACTTCGCCATGTGGCATCGTTAACAATCCCCTCGTAATCATACTGTAATAATGAATTTCTTTCAATACCTGGTAAAAGTGGTTGAGGATATTCTAATGCAAAGTGGCCCATGATGAGGGTCATCTCCGCCATATGAATGAGCTCCTGGAAATACTTATCTGGCATGATATTAAATACTGCTTTAAGTTCCCCAAAACGGGTAAAATGGTATATTCCCACTGCCTTCATGGATCCAAAAGAAATTAGGTTTTGAAGTCGTTCCATGAAGCTCATTTCACCAGTCTTGGAGGATGCTATGCTGGGAATGTACGACACCAGACCTAATTCCATATTCATTCTCATTATATAAGCTGGTTTGATATCTATTCGAGGAAGCCCAAGAAACTCAGCAATTATCACGTGACAATCTGGAGGTGAATCACCAAATAACAAATCGAATCGTTTAAATTCTTCCGGGTGTTTCTTGGCGTGTTTTATAATTGCTGTACAGGTGGTAATGAAGAAATCTGCCCATCTTTTAGGCACCTGAGTAGCTTTACATTTAATTCCAGAAAAACATTCGCATACAATATTTTTCTCAAGGTAGTCCTTCTCCAAAGGCCAGTCGTATGCCGAATGCTTTATCCTATTGGACGGCGGAAATGATAGGTGACTTGGAACAATTAGCAAGACCTGGAAATAATAGAAATGGAAAGGAAGATAAACGATAGGTCCGTGGTGGGCTATGCGCCCTATAGAGGTTATGCACGGTAGCCATGTTGCCTGGCAGGAACAATGATAATGTTTTCCATTAGGAAGAACACTTTTTCCTGCCATGTCCCTGCCATGCGACATGGCTGCCATGCAAAACCTCTGTAGTTAAAGTTTGACAGCTTATTAAAGAATACCGGGTGTGGGTTCTGTAGCTACCATTGCGCACGTTTTACGGACCTGTGCATGACGTATCGTGTTTCTATCACGTGTTATGAAGTATGTGGGTTGTCTTGGATTTTTCAATCCTCCATGTTGTTGTTTAAGAAGAACACTGGACATTCCTACTTGGAACGAAACATTCGGTAAGGATTACATCTGTACAAATTTCACGTGTTTGGTCCCGTATTTACTTAGTTCACTTTAATGTCTGTAGTAAACCTGGACTAGCTGAACCTGAAACGACTAAATTGGGCTGTTTGAAATTAACCAAGCTTGTCGCAGTATGTTAGCTCGTGGATGTTTGGATTTACAACTGGATGTATTAAAGTTAAAGTTCTGAGTTTTCGACGTCTATTTACGCGTAACATAATACGTAGCACCAGGGCTTCGTAACAGGTTCTTACAGAAAACGGGCTCCCTTATCAGGATAAAATGCTGATTTTATTTGTTACTTTTTTAGCCTTTTGGTTGGTAGGTTACTTTACTTGGAATATAGAAGGTTTCACGGTCATGGACGTCATCTTGGTAGTGGGGCAAACGCGGCAAAATTTCCGGTTATGTATGGGAAAAATCGTGATTTTGATGCTCGATAACTCGAGGAAGTTTGACATTCTACAGTTTCTATGAATTACAAACTAAATTGCTAGCCGAAAGAGGTAACCGATCAGATTTGAGAATTGTACTTTTACAAAGAAAGCCGCATATTTAAACTCTTATTTTTCATATATTTGTCTGTAAAATGGAGCCGCCGTTCGCGGGAAAATTAGAAGCATTTGTATGAAAAACTAAAAAGACGATTTCTCGCTTCTCAGCGAACGATGCTCTTCAAATTTAATCGGTTAACTCTTTTAGCTAATATCTTTAGTTTGCAATTCACATAAATTTCAGAATATCAACCTTCCTCGAGCATCAAAATCACGACTTTTCCCATACATTCACTGTAAATTTTACTGCGTTTGCCCCACTACCAAGATGACGTCCGCGACCGTGAAACCTGCTATATTGATTGCCCTAAACAAATCTGATGGTGCTGTATGAAGATTGTTTATAGTTCCTGGTGCACTGGGTTTAGATATCTTTTGATTTTTCCCGCAAAAGTAGTCAGCTGCTATGCATAACTCACTTAGCGCTAGTGTAACTACTTAGCGCCAATAGATCGTTTGTGCAGTGTTGTTCGAGTGTTTTTTTTTTCTTTTTTGGGGGGGAATACATGTACGTTTAGTTATGAAAGATCTTCTCTATGGTCTTACAAAATAACGAGATCGTTTTGGATTAAAAGCCTGTGTTCCAATGAAAAATGTCTTCCAGTTGGTTTGAAAATAACTTGTAGTGTAGAATGAAAGCTCCTTGATGAGAGTCAAGTCTGAAAGGAAGTGTCAACCCTCAATACTTACTTGTTACCTGTCTTACCCTGGATCTCAGCTTGAGAGCGTGGGACGAAAGAGATAGTATACCGATGGATGAAATTTGCAAGAGAAAGGGTTGGCTGAGTCTAATAAAGATACTCAGACAAGCATTAGACTTGTCATTGCATGCTGTAATGAGTTTTACGTTTGTTTCTGTTTGCTCTTTTGTGCTGTCCTGAAGTTGATAGTTATAAGATATCTTTGAAAGCACGTGCCTGGGAGGCATGAATTGACGCTTGTTAACCAAACTGTATCACTTCATTCCACATTTTGTATTGCGTGACAACGTGGTTTAATTTTGGCATGTAAAACACGTGTAAATAAAACATTTTTAGCATCATATTCCAGTGCTGATCCTTCACGCGATAAGGCCTCCTTTGCTTTGCGAAATAGTTACGAAATCCGATTCTTGACCGAGTTGTTCAACCGAAATTCCTTTTCAACTTTTAATCTTGAAAAAGCTACAACAGGGTGACTGTAAACACTGCATGTTCAAGTATTTTTAGCAGTGTTAGTGCACTGCAAATGCAATACACAGAAAACAAATCAAGTCTTGCAGTTTGACAACATGTCATATGACATGACGTACTCCGGAAAGTTATGAGGTATTGCGTGACGGCTAGTACTGTGTGTCACATAGCGTCTTCCAGGCGTTCAGTTAGTCAAGGCGCAGCGCAGAAAACAGCGCTTTTTTTATTTTTTCGCGCGCTGTTTTCTGCGCTGCGCTCTGACTAACTGAACGCCCGGAAGAGGCTATGTGTCACAGTGTGAAATAAACCATGCAATCTTAAAATATCAATCAAGCTTTTACAACAAAATTACCATAATAGCGCAGTGCTGTGATCTCAAATCGATTCTAAAATTTTGTGTCGGAGTGGTAGAATGATGCGAGCAGTGATCTGTGAACTGCGTTGACACGCCAGCGCCGTTGACTTTGAGGAATTCATCGCCAAGTAGTAGAGTAGAGGCAAACCAAAACAACATTCAGAATGGAAAGTACATCATAGAGCGTACGTTCGTGTAGCTTTGACAACGTAATCCTCATACAGAGCTCTGACGGCAATATACAACTGAACTGAATGACTCTGCATTGTGAGAGTCAGGTTTTAAGCAAGTTCTCCTCAATATGTCGCCATCGACCTTAAACTTCCTGAAACAAGCCTAACGCCTAGCACAAGATACAAGGCCTATCCAAGCTATCGTAACTAGATTTATCACGGGTTCTCGTAGGTCGAGATAAATTCATCATCCGACGCGGTTTTAAATACATCTTCGCTTCCTCCTTAAGAATAACAATTAACACTACAAACCTCATGCCCGCGCGAGACCAGTTCATCTGCTAAATTCCTCATGTTCGCATAACGACTTTTTGAGTCCGTTCCAAGCACCCCGAGCATTCTCGCACCGTTTGATGGATACGATGCAGCGCAAAGTAAAATCACAGCAATCCACATCATGACTGATCGCAAATGTAAACACGTACCAGTCCAACTGTAGGTAACTTTAGATTTGACGATAGGCCTTAGAACGGCTAGCAGCTCGTAGTCACGCACGAAGATTGAAGTTCAAGCCTCGGTCTAGGATGTCGGTAAAACGCGGGGTCGAGGCCGGGACTAGGGTTTGAAGCGTTATCCACCACCAGTAACCCACCACAGAGTGTACCTACCACACGGTGCACCTACCACACGGTGCACCTACCACACGGTGCACCTACCACCCGGTGCACCTACCACACGGTATTCCTACCACACAGTAACCACCACACGATGCACCTACCGTACAGTGAACCACTATATGGTGCACCCACCACATGGTGTACCAATTTAAAATGAAAAAAAAACTTGTAAGCAGCACGCAGCAACAACCGTAATGATCTTGTACAAATGAGTCTGTTAATCGACCGGTTTCTTCTGCTAGTGAGACTTCGTCAGGAGTAAACTACAAGATATAGGAATGGAACTTATGTTATACTAAATCTATGTAGTACTTTAGGGTGTGAACACCAAAACACCCACAAGAAATACGTGCAGGATATGACTAAACTCCTGCTCTAGAAAATGTGCAATGTAAGTTGGGCTAACGGACTATACTTGCAATAGAAATGAGCCAAAACAATGTACTAGCACATGGCCAATTATAGAGGTGTCAAAACTCAACGTAGTGACACGCAGATAACAGCGGAAATTATGCAGACCCTGATGACCTCTTAAAATTTGCCATAGCACGATCTAACGGCTCTAATTTCTCTTTATAACACAATACGAAGTGCCCTTCATAAAGCAAGAGTGAAGCGACGAAAAGGTCGAGAAACCGAAAAGAAAACGGCAAATGTAAAAATGCCACGAACCATAGGAGTCGTGTAAGCCTGACAACCCCATTTTACACGATTAATAAACTCAGTTCAACAAGATCATTAGTTGTTGCTGCGTGCTGCCCAAAATTTTTTTCATTTTTAAATTGTTTCAACCGATATTCCCCTTGAAACGGATGGAGCCTTATATCAAGTAAATATAATCACGGTGACTTAAATAGAATCAACTAACTGAGACTCGACAGTAGTAAAGATTCCAAAAGAAAGTAGGTCATGTATAAGGTACGTCCAAGCCATTTGGGCGTTCAGTTAAGTTT
>CM042755.1:1530543-1545263 GCA_022496165.2 Catalaphyllia jardinei | reverse complement strand
TCCTTTAAACGGTAGTTTTGGACTGAAGATGTTCTTTTGCATTGGGTAGCACCTTTTCACGATGTAACAGAAATAATCTCAAGACAGACCACGAAGTATAAAAAGAGTATCTGAGATGATATAGTAGTCTCAAGACAAAATTTTGTCTTCGATGCGCTACTGCCATATTTTCTACTAAAAGGCGATCGTTCATTTTGAGCACAATGAATAATTAATATTCGCGTCAAGTGGAGTCAAAATGTCCTCAAAGTTTAATCAAGTACTAAGGCCCTGGGGTTTATCCAATGTGCGTTGATCCAGTTTGCTTAACAGTTGTTAATTATAAAAAGCGGTACTTCATTCTCTTTAGAAACACATGTAAGAAAAATAGTTATATAAATTTTGATTGTTTTAAATTTTAAAAAAAACATATTATACTGGCACTAAGAACTTAACAACATAGCTCAATGTTTTGTAAAACATCTTAGGCCCTGAACCGGCATATCGTTTCCTCAGGAGGTTCCCTTGTATTGTGATAATAACAACGAAGATGACATAACGGAAATACCATGCCTCCCAGTGTCTCTTAATTAAAGGTACCTTGATATTCAGCTAGATTATTATTTTGGGGAGGGCATTGATTTTTCCACTTAGATATTATACGATTCCTTTGTTTGTATCGGTATCATTTATACAGTTGTAATTTACCTGCCTCAATTAATTATGACGCTCATAAGGCTATCGATTAACCCACTAAAGGCGGACTGGCTTTGAATTCAGCGAATCATGCAGTGTTTAACTCTAAATTTATTTTGACCAAGGTTTTGATATTTAGAAAACAAATTTACAAAACAAATTTACGAAGCCAATTTGAATTATTATTTAACATCTGCGTGGAAAATAAGACATGCTGCAACAACTTCATTCAACATGCACTAATGAAGCCGATTAAAAACATTCATTACAATAAACAAAACTGACGAGGTAAATGGTTTAATTATGCATACGTAAATTTACATGGTCTTAGTTGATCTTATTGGCTTTCTAGACAATTTCAAAAGAGACAAAACAAAAAAAAAACATGATATTGAAGAAACATTTTTCACGACTATTGCTCTGTGAATTCTGTGCTTAAGTACGACTAAGGCACACAAGGACCTTGTTAACAAAGATATCTTATTCACCCAGCAAAATCCCCTAGTTGTTATATTACAGCATTTTAAAGCTGAGCAAGGTTTGAATACTATGCAGTCAAAAAATGTGTAACAATTTGTCATAACAGTCGCCAGCTAACACGACAGATCAACCAAGGGATCTAACAAGCAGAAATGAGTCTTTTGTCTTTGTCGAAGCTATCATATCTCTGCTGGTTGACAGAAAAGACATATTCTCGATATAAGAATCAGATTTCCTTTGGAACGAAATTGAAAAGCACGATATATCGAAACGCTCAACAGTCTTCCAAAAATATCGAAAATTGAACAATTTTGCTTGCACCTTCCGTTTACTTTTTTGCCCCTTCTGTTCCATTTTTGGCTTACATTCGAACAACCTGGCAAACTAAAAAGTAGGGAATTGCACTCCTTTAAAAAAAGACTTTTATGTTATTTCGGGAGTGTAGTTGAGCATCTGAAAGTTGGTATAACAATCAGCTACGAGTGATACATTGGTGTGAGGTTTTACCACACCACTTCATTATCAGGATGAATGAGTATGCTCTGTTCTTGTTCCTCCTTACTGGGCCCTTGCTAAACGACAGTGGGATCGATGATCCACACAGCGATTATGTGTTATTTCCAAAGACTGTAAATGCGATAATCGATCTTTGTCTATTAAATATTAGCACACCTTTTGGCTTTCTTGTTGCAATTGCAGCATCCTGCGGGAAACGGCCAGGTAGTCTCGTATTGCTGATGGCCCTACAGCAGCTCAAGGATCTTGGCCTCAGGCAGGTGTCCCTCAGGTTCTCAGGGAGGCACGTTTGCGGTGCCTCGTTGATCAGTAAAGAGCATGCAATAACTGCTGCCCATTTTGTGAATCACGACTCTCCTCTAAGTTCTTATGCAATAGTTGCTGATAAGTCATCTTTTACGTGGGATTATTCATGATGGCAAGCATGAAGCTCTTTAAAATAAAGAGCGAAAGTCACGTGATACGATTAACTTTATAGCACAGAAGTCTCGCTTCTCGTTGACTGAATTTTGGAGTTAAACAATGAAACGTTACACATATATTCTCAGACCTTAGCTGTATTTTGGATACCTCTATATGTTTGTTGCCTATTTCTAGCAAAACCTCAGCGTTTCTTTCCGTGTTTTTGTTTTCAGACAGCCCACTGATCTGCCTCATGTACTTGTTTGGTTAACGAAAACCGCCAATATGCATGTTTGTCTATCTGTGTGATTGCTTTGGATTTTAACGCCACTTGCTGTTGTATCATTGATCCGACATGTTCTTCCTTTTTGCCTCCAAATATTTGTTGCGTTGGAATTTTAAAAAAAATCGACTTTTATATTTCAGACTTAAATGAAGAAGAAACTGCTTAAAGCTAGATTGAAGTCAATTTGAAGCAGTTATACTTCATATAACCTAAATAATGACTATGGAGTGATAACCAAACCATAATTTTTACTACAGGTTGCGTAGACCTGGATCGATTCAAACTGTCCTAATTGGACAGCCCATTGTCACATGAATTATAGCAGAGCTCTGGTGGCCCGAAAGGCCGCCAAGCAGAGCTCCATAATTATAGAAAAAATCAAAGGGCTCTTATGAGCCAACTCATTTTTGCTCTTCGCCATGAAATGACTCAAGTGTTTATTGTGTATTATAGTGTTTAACAACGTTGGTGGTGCATCAATAAGCATCAAGCTTCTTCCTGACATGCATCTTAGCTATCAGCAGGCTTACAGTTGATTGAATCAATGAATTATTTGCTGTACAATAGATTAGGACAATATAGAATCATTCTGTATGTTTTGTTGTCAAGCATTTGAGTTCATTGTTTAGCAAATGTTGTGTCGTCTAAATGAAGTGAAAGCCTCACTCACTGTTTGCTTGTTACAGTTTATGTATGATATTTTATTCAAAGAAAATGTAAGTGATTAGTGCAAGATTTATCAGTTAACCTTGAGAAAGCTTATGTAACTGTCTTGAACATGTACCATGTTACAAAAAATACAGGTCTGAATGAAACTAAAGGAGAATATTCTATATCACGTGCATCATATTAAGCCTATTTTGTTGGTTTGGTTGCTTGCACGGTGGGAAGGTTGAGTGGACGGAGAGAAGCATACATGTACACAGACGTTTACTTTATATATTACTAGCTACAACGTAGTCTCTTGGAGTTTTATTGAGGCTTGTGCCACTTGAAGTCCAATAAATACATATTATCATATTATGATATTCAAGAGCAAAATGTCTTGTTCACAGCATTGTGCAAATTTGGGTTGTGTATCATTTACACAGAAAAGTTTTCTTGTCAACGATTTGTGCAAATGGTTAGCAAAAATGCTTGATGGTAAGTTCTGTTCAGATTGGTCACATACCATTAACTCAAAAAACTCTTAATATTTAACAAAAGTTTAACCTGATAATAATTCCAAAATGGCGGTGAAGAAGTTTCACAACAAAGATATTAGGTAGTCTGACAGTTCATTAACACTAAATAAGTCACTTTTTTGAAGTGTCAGTCTTGATTTCTGGTGGTGGAAATTTCTCAAAACAGGATTTCAGTGTGTATTACTCCAGGTTGTAGTGGTATTATACGTACCAATATGTTTTACATTTCAAGGAATAAGAGACAGTCATAATGACTATGTCAATATCTAAGGTGAGTTGGTTGAAGCTATGATGGCGAACTACAAATTGTACATCAGCTTTAGGCTGGCTAAATGAAGTTGAAAGTGTGCAAGCTTGGTTTTCGAAGGAAAGCGTTGAAGTCTGATGTAGTCAGTTTGCCAAGACAATCCACCCTGCACTCAAAGTATTTATCATTTAAAGTTCTTGAGTTGTCATTGTCATTATTCATTTAATTTGACTAGTGTACCATTGTTTATAATAATTACTTATTACTTTTTTTATTATTAAATAACTATATGGGTAGCCAGGAATAATCCAGTAGATGTAACATTAACTGCTGCCCCTGAAATTAAATAGATAAAAAAAGATGAAGATCTAAATAAAAATAATTTGGAAGATACCAGAAATAGGGCACATCCCTTTTTAGTTGACCCGGGCCTAGCAGGACAAGAGTCTTGAGTGAAAGAAAACACACTGCAGATAACTCTGATCAACTCTGTTTCCAGGAATCTAAGATACTGAATTGATTATTTACCTGCATTTCGACCCCATTTGGCTAACAACAATGGTCACCAAATGTTACATAGCTTTTAAAATTGTCAGTTTTGATATCATGGTTAGATTCATTAAACCTGATGTCTTGTTTTGCCTGATCGATCTGGGTCTACGCGTGTAACACACGAGCGACGATAATCAGAAACGAAGTACAGATACCATTCCACTTTATGCATTTCAGGATATCATCTGTTACTGATAGATTCGACTTAGGGCCATTGTTCTAACGCAAAAGTAGTCATTTGGCGTTTCAATGGAACTAGCAGTTTCATAACGTTGTAAATATTACTGAATGAAGCTTTATAGCAATTGTCACGCAGAGATCGTAAACCTGGCGATTATTTCTGGACTTCTAGTCTGAAACAGACTTTAGTTTAGTTCTGGGTCGTTTCGATTTGACGTGAGGGCTATATGTTTTGCTCAAAGCAAATTCAAACATTTAAAGAGAGCAATATTTACTCATCAGAAATCGGAAAAGTTGGAAATCAAAATCCACAATGGCTGGCTTGAGCTGAGGAGTTTGCACTCCTTGAGCCCGTGATGGAGGCCGACGAATCCGACGAACATCTCGAAACAGTTTGGGCTCCACAAATTCTAGAATTTTTCAACATTTCCAACCAAATTTACTCCATGTATCAACTAAGTTTACATCCCATCTGGCGGTGTCGGCGTTAAAATATGGCTGCCTTCTCGGGCACGTAACACGAGATGGAAGGAAGGGTAGGTAAGCGGGCTCATGTTCGGAGAAAAAAGAAATATTTCAACAAATATATAAATATGTTTTGGACTAATTTTATTTACTGAATGCCTACATTTAGGAATAAAAATTCTCCCGCGGTGTTTTGCAATCATCCAGAAGGTGATGTTTGCTATTGGTGGCAAGTTAGCTACTTGGTCAGCCGCTGCTCAAATCTAACCAATTTGTTACGTCACTTCCGTCTACGCAGATTTCTGCTAACGCCGTTTTGCCCCTCACCGCAAAAACTTATCCATTGCTTCGCAATGAATGAGTTAAAAAAAAAAACATATACGCATAGAAATAGGAACCCACGCAACTCTTTTCTTATGGTCAAAATGGCTAGCGGCATGGATCACGGGCGCGTGCGCCCAACGACGACGACGACGTCGCACAACATGGCGGCCATCCATCTAATACCAAGTCACGTAGTCGTGGATTACAGAGTATATGTTTGAAATTAGACATGCATATTATGAGCAAAGAACTTCAAACTCTAGAAAGGGCCAACGGACAAGTCAAAAGTACCGGAACCTGGTAGGTTCTGATCAGCAAATGCAAAGGCTTGAAAAATACTGAACTCAGAAAGGCTGACCGTACGGTTGGGGTTAACTGTATATAATTTCCAATATTTTGTCAGGCACGGCCTGACTTCTTCAGGGAATGTTTACAACTGAGAAAAGAAGTTTTATCATTGTTGTTTAAATTGTAACGTCTTTTCTCAGTTGCAAACATTCCCTGGAGGAAGTCAGGCCGTGCCTGACGAAATATTGGAAATTATATACAGTTAACCCCAACCGTACGGTCAGCCTTTCTGAGTTCAGTTTTTTCATGCATATTATGTTTAATTGACAGCTGTCATATTAAGAAATCCGCTGACCAGTATCGCGTGACCATATCGCTGGCTCAGGTTTAGAGCTCATAAAGGTCGCGTGTTTTTTTTAAGTTGACCGCTGACAAAGTGCTGGTTTTCGTTCAGATCGCGGGCTCATGTCAGGTTAACTTGTTGTAAACAAGGCAGGATTGTTAAACAAGGCAGGATTGTTCGAAAGCCAGTTAACGCTAACCAAGGTTTAAAAGTTAACCAAATTTTAACCTTTTCTCCTATACTTATCTTTTTTTTTTTGCTGCTTTGTTCTGTGTATACGGTGATCATTAAAACTCAAAACAGGAGGCCAAACAATATACAGCAACAACAACAACAATTTATTTACCCCATAAACTTACTTACATGCATATAAAAATATTCAAATAGATAGAGATAGATATGAGGGGTCTGGCTGCCTGAAATAACTAAAGAGTTAAAAGGGGCAGGCAGCCAGTATTATTACAGAAAACCTCACCGCAAAGTTGCAAAGCTCAAATCAAAATTCTTCCTTTTCCTGGGTTAGCTTAATCATGCTCTGATCAACCTAGCCCAGGAGCTACGCTTTTAGGCTGGCCTAAATCTATATATTATTAAGACCTCCTGGTGCCGTAAGACTTACGGAGATTGTTAGAAGAAATGGAAAAATGGAAACTTAGGTAAACGTTTTGTCGTTTTTGTTTTCCCTAATATCCTTTTGCCTATCAATCCTGGTCCTCACTAGTGCACAAGCATAAGCACAAGCACCTTACGCAAGTGGACGCAAGTTGAACTTGCGTATTGTAGAGACTTCCGTTTGGTGGCCCAACGGACTCGCAAGATTCCTGGCAAGTACACGCAAGTCGCAAAAAAAGCATTTTAAGACAGACTATAATCTATTTAAATGGCTAATAATAGGTTAATCGACGTCACTTAACTTGCAGGTTCAACCTTGCCGGGTTGGTCAAGAGCACCCCCCTCCCCCCGGCAAGGTTGAATCACTGAGCCATGAATTTTGTGCGAACCAGATGTGATATGGAAATGCAAATAATACCACTGCCTTAAGTCTTGGCCAAACGGAGTCGCCGCGTGACTGAAATAATTTTTACAAAATGCCGCACATAGAAGAAAATAGATAACACCCGAATTCAAAGATTGAAGAGACTGATTCATTCAGTGCATGACGTTTAACATGTGTTAACCGTCGAAATGTTTGTCGGCTGTCGAATTTCTTTGTGACGAAAGTCTCTTTTTTATTTTGGAAACGACAAAAATAATTCAACATTCTTCATCGACAAATTTGACTCCCTGACAATGTGGGCAGTCTTTATCTACTGCTGAAGGATTTGAAACCCACAAAGTTTGTCACAGCAACAATCAAAACACTCTACCACCCCTCCCGCTTTACTGTACATTTTTACCACCCAATCTAGGTGGTCACATGACCAACCGCAGCCAGGGTTTTTCTCCGGCAACGACAAAGGGAGGCAGAGGCGAGAGAGCCTGGGAACAAGGTTGCTCTTTCTGAACAGACGGGCATTTATTTATTTTTGTGTGGCTTACACGAAGTGCAAAGCCACATTATGGTATCGCCTGATTTATTTTTTTTCTTATTTGTTTGTTTGTCTACGAGAGTAGAGCGCCTGTCACGTGGTCTAGTGTCTGCGGCGAGCTAGTAGTCTTGGTTGTAAGCTTGGGTTCGAGTAATTTTTTTCAGGTGATCGTATCACGAGTTAGTTTTCCTGGCACAAGCCAACAGACACAGACCCAGCTTGTGTTATAAGTGCAGATTTTGCAAGAGCGTTTACGCTCTTACACTGGTTGAATCTTCGGTACGGGTTGTAATGTTTTGTTTTTTTACTTTATCCAGTAGCGCACAAATTTGCGCTGACTCATAAAAAGAACATTGGGCTACGATTAGTCGGTTTTAACTCAGTAATTTCTAGCGGGCTAGGAAAAAAAAGAGAGTGCTCGCAGTCTATGAGAACATATGGTTTGTACATACAAGTTGAGGTCGATAAGCATGTCCCACACGCGGTAGGTCAAGGGTTTGGTATCGGATAAACTTGTGCAAACAGGAACTGCTCCAAAAAAATTGATAACAGCTTACCTTTAATTAAAAGAACAATTAATTTCCGGTGAAGTACTTAGCGCTGAGACACAGTGTCATTAAAGATAACAAGGTGTTTATTTCAAGGAGAAACAATGACAATACTGTTTGTTGTTTCTCCTGTTTTGAAGTTTGCGTACGTTGTTGATGTACTTTAATTAGTCATCACGTTTCATTTTATCCGGGGCTGCACTGATGCAATGAGTTTCCTGGAAGAGTTTACAATTCTGAAATCATAATTTCACGCTGAGAAAGGGAAAAAGGTTTATTTAAAAGTAATGTAATGCCTTTTAAACGCTGACGTATAGCGTTCTTTTGGATAAGTAATATTGGATAAGTAATTTTTTCATGCCGTGCTATGTCGCGCACGGGTTAAAAAGAATGATTTTGCCTTTTCTTTTAATCCAAGAAACACAAACACAACCTTTCCGTAAATGTTTTTTTTTTGGCAGAAAAAGAGAAAGGAGTGAAGAAGAAAACAAAATATGAAAAGCATGCATACACAAATGCGATTTGAACTGTGGCTGCTCTCAAAGTTCGCAATTGTGAATTCGAAGGAGTTTCGACGAGAAGTAAAAGACGACCGTTGTTATTCACAGGAATCATTTATTCCCAAGATAACAACTTAGTTCGCCTAACTCAGGCGGATGACAGAAGGATTACACGGATGAAAACTTGAACTACACGAATCACACTTGTGATACAAACATGGCGACTCCCACTCGATCGCGCGGTAACTAAGCAGCACGAGAGGTTACCAAGCAGTTGGTGACCTCCGTTGACCTACTACTGCACTGCCGTAGTAACATGGCTCCCCAACTGCATACATGCAGTTAACAACAACGGTATGATACTTAACAACGACAAGTGTTAGACAACTATTAGTTCAGTACTTGAACTATGGCAACTAGAGAGTTCATGTAATTTTTCGCAAATTACTGAAAATAAAACACGTTAACAAGGATTAAATATTCAACCGCAGTTTTTACTTTCAAAAGTCACTCTGCATCACTCCTCACATGTCCTTTGTTGGCTCCTCGAGGGGGACGTCTCCGGTCTCCTGGCTAAGTGTATCCTCTCCAGCCACTTCATCTGTAGTCAGCAGTAGAACAAGCTTGTGTATAGGCCTGTCTAGGTATGATGGCGGACCTTGGCGTTTGCCACAATCATCCAAATCTCCGTCTGCCATCAGTAACTTGACTTTTCGGACCAATCCATCCTCACTAGGGTAAACTTGCACTACTCTACCAAGCGGCCACTTGTTGCGCGCTTCCTCGCTCTCCTTAGAGATCACTACGTCTCCCACAGCAAGATTTCTCTTAGGCTGGATCCACTTTCGCCTGACTTGTAGCATCTGGAGATACTCCATCTCAGCCAGAACTGATTTGCGAAATACTGCACTCTTCTCCAACGTTTGCGACAATACACATCGGCTAAGTGTGGCTCTCTAATAATACCTGAGAGCACTGTTGAAGTTCAAAATGAAGGCTCTCAGCTTTCCCTAAAACTAACTTGCATCAATAACTGTGAGTACCTGTGGCAATCACAGCCACCATTGGCCAATATAAAAGGTGCTGGAAATAAGCTCTTCACAGCTGGGATCTTTTTTTGTGGCATTCCCTTCTCGAAATTTGCGGCACTGTCGAAGTTGATAAATCTTAAATTCATTGGTAAGGGAACATATTTCAACATTAGAGAAAAGTACAACTTTCCCGTTGTAAGAACGACGTGGCAGCAGCAACAACAGGATATTTTCAGTGAATTGAAGGACAGGGAAGGTGGTTCTGTTTTAGCTGGTGAAAGACGCTGTGACAGTCCTGGACATTCTGCAAAGTATTGCACTTATACATTTTTAGATGTGACAAGCCAAAAGGTCATTGATTTCAATGTGGTATCTGTGACTCAAGTAGCTTATTCTAATCAAATGGAGAAAAAGGGATTTGTTGACACTTTGACAAACATTGAGGCTAATGACATTGAGGTCAAATTGATATCAACTGACAGACACACTCAAATAAAGAAAGAAATGAGAGTAAACCATGCAAACATAGATCACCAGTTTGATCCCTGGCATCTGGTCAAGACAGTCAGTAAGAAGTTATTTGCAGCATCTAAAAAGTCTGGTTGCTCAGACCTTGCACCCTGGATTGCGTCCATTGTCAACCATTTGTGGTGGTGCGCGAAGAGGTACTGCGAGAGAAATGGTTATCAGTGATGCACCACGTGACAAACAAGCACAGTTGGCCAGGAAACAAGCATTTCCACAAGTGTGACCATCCACCACTTTCACCAGAGCAGCAGCGCAAGAAGAAGTGACTCAAGCCTGGTAGTGCAGCACATACAGCACTTGTAAACATTGTTAAAGATAAGCTTCTCCTGAAAGACATCATCCACCTCACACAGTTTGTGCACACCACAGCTCTAGAAGTGTACCATTCAATGTACCTCAAGTACTTGCCAAAGCTGCAACACTTCACCTATGATGTCATGAAAGTTGGTACTATGTTGGCAGCTCTTTACCACAACAACAATGTTAACAGACGACAGGTAAGCTTCTTGAGATTTCCCCCCTTCTGCAGTGGATAAATTAATAGATGGCTTGTGAAAGAGCAGAAATTATATTTTGTGTAACTCATACTCCAAATCAGTTAATTAATAAAAAAAAGTTTATTAATATACATACTTTACTTCAAACTAGGCCATCATCCAAGCTGGCGAATGTCAGGGGCAGCCCAGATTTAAAATCTCCTGGAACAAGGTGTCCAAGAGATTTGGAGCTGAACCAGTCCTGGAAGAGAAGTCCTATGAATATCTTGAGGACATGCTGCAAACAGCATTTTTGTTGGCAGCATCAGGAAGGATGCCAGCCCCTAAGCACAAAGATAGGTCTGGGGTTATGGCACCACTACAAAGGCCTAATCGAAATGACATTATTGAAGCAAGAGCCCGGTTATCTAGATTTAAGAAAAATTAGCTCTTCTGCTAGCTATAGTTTAACCTACAATTAGACTCCATATGCAAATTTATTAATACTGGGTCACTTATAAATATATTTATTGAGTAATTTTCATTTCAGTGTGGGAAAACTAAAACCCTAAGTTACCTGGCTAATCACAAATGACAAAGATGATCCAATGAACCAATCATAAGATAGAGCAACATAATATGTCAATGTTGTTTGTAAACTATCATAAACTCTTGCTTAAAATTTACAACATCGTTTCTCTTTGTTAACAGAAATATAATTAAGTGAACTGCAGTTTCACTAGAAATTCAATGGTCAATGTAAGCTTGGAGAAAATGTAACATTATTCAAGAATGGGATGCCTGCTACATTTTCCATTTACTTTAAAACATGAGAAGTTTCTTGAAGATACATGTTATCTGATTAAAATATTGTTTTACAGTGAAAATATTTTATATATTTAAAAAGTCTCTCCAGGCTTCATCAAGCTCACTGTCAAATGAGCTGTCGTCATCATCTCCTGCTATGTATCCTGTGTAGATGCCATCTGGTGCGGGAAATGTAGCTCTGATTTTTTTTTGATAGCACAAGATGGTATTACACGGCGAATGTTTTTACCAAGGTAGCCATGGGCCCACCAGGTAAACTGCCTGTATGCAGCATACCGCAATGACCTGAATGAGAAAATTTTCCAAAATGAGGTGAAAAAATATTGTAAGCTATGTTTGCCAATAAATAAAAGTTTAATTTTAAGCTTAACTTGAGTGAAGGTAAAGCAATGTATTGTCCAGATTTAATTTTTAGTTTTTCTTTTGTAATGAATATCACTTATAAATATATTGCAGTAGTGTCCTGTTAATAACAGTTGCCTGAAGCATTTTCTTGAACATCATTTATCATCCTAAATAAAAATATGATTTTTTGTTTATGTTGTTGAATTTGCTGCATGAGCAATCTGTCTTCTCACTAAAAAGTAACAACCGATTAAGTCGTTTGATAAACTCGATTTTTACACAAGATAACACACCTGTTAGATACTTGTTGCCTTTTAGGAAGGCCGGCATTTTCACGATCGTGCAAGCTGACCAAAGCGGTCCATAGTACATCTCTGTTGAGGCACACCGCCTCAAAACTATCATGTGAAGTAATGCAAGACAGGTCTAGGACGGAATGTCGGGGACAACACTTAAGTTAGTTCGATCTTTCTGACGAATTTTATACTATAATGGGATCAGGCCACAAACGGTTATTTCTAACAGTACAGAAAACGTTCTATGTAAATTAAATTTCTAAAGAATCAAATGGCCTTTATGAACGAGCAATCTCAAAACAAAGAAATTAACAACAGTTTAATTCCATCACCACAGATTTATTACCACCTCATTTGTTTATACAAAAATAGCTTAAGAAACACGGCTTTTCGAAAAAAAACAGCATCGATGACCTCTTTACATATACATTACAGTGTACCTTCAACAATTTTGGACAAAAATGTCACCTCTTTACAGCAAACGCATTCTTTTGCACTCGGCATTGCAACACATCGTTCACATGAGCACCAAGACGGGTTTGACCGGCGATTCTCGTTTCCTTCATTTGAAACTGAATCTTCTTCTTCTCCTTCTTCTTCTTCTGCGGCACTTTGTGGTTTTTCTTCGCTAGAAGAATAGTCCGGCTCAAACTGATACGGCGAAATCTGCGACATTTTTACAATAAACATAGCAGGGATCAGGTCAGCAGATTGCAGCGGGCAACCACGATACGTCATCAGCCCACAGTGCATTGCGCGCTATTCAAGATAGCGGCCGCAGCACTTTCGAAGTGGCTGAAAGGCTGTTCTTTGAAAATCGAAAAGAAAATCAGTTCGCTAGGTAAGACACTTTTTTATATCGGGTCTATTAAAAAGCACACTTGGAACATTTTAAGCGATATTTGTAAAAACAGTGGAGGGTTCCTTTAAATTCATCAAAGTGAACAACGAAGATCGATAGTGAACTATTATCCATCTTTCAATCTTTGAAAGGGCAGTGGTTACGATAATACACTTGAGCAACTTTGCTTGACACTGGAAGGTCCAACGGAAGTATTTTTAACCAATGAAAATAATACAACTCCGTGTGAGCCCTTGCTAAACGGGCCACGTTATTTATTTCCTTGCATGATGTGTACCAAATAAATCTCTTTTTCTCCGTTGCTTGTTTTCGCAATGACTTTTTTTACATATATAAAAGCGTTTAATGATATCGTAAATTCTATTTGCTTTTTATTTACGCTCTTTGGTGTGCAGCACAAATAAATATTGCTTTAATTATTGAAAGAATAAGAATACAACATCGGGAATTAACAAACAGGGGCAAACAGCCATTTTCAGTTTCATCTGATAAAAACACCAAGTCATATATATGATGACTTCTCTGAATACAATCTTTGCTGTGAGCAATTTCACCGCTGCCCTCGTGACTCAATTCGCGCCTGATTTATTATGAACGAATTGCTCGTCTCGAATCAAAATATGGAAACCACTAAACCCTTTTTTTCCTGTCCAGAGATCGCTTTTTAGTTCTCCAATTTTTCCGCGTTATTAATGCTTCCAACCCATGATAAACAGAAACATGGACAACAATATGTGCGGAAATGAGGTTAGGAAGGACTCCTATGACAGGCCATTGTCACTAACACAATACTAGTCTAGCTTGGTAAGAGGGGAAGGTCAGAACCCCTCCAACCCCCTCCCCCACCCCTTCCCTTTTTCTCTTTAGTGTTGCACATCACGATCCCCTAAGAGAGGTCCAACTCCTCTTGAGGGCTGCAATTACAATATCCTGCAAGAGGTCCTTAAAACTCTTTTGGGCTGCAGGTCACAATACTCTCGGAGAGGTCCTTCACTCCTCTCCAGGGCTGTAGGTCAGAATACCCTGAAAGAGGTCCTTACTCAGGTAAGATGGCTTTGACGCGTGGTTACCATGGCAACCAATTTGTTCTGTGAGTCCATGGAGCAAAGACTGATCTGTATGGGAACACTTCATCCCCACAAATACACAAAGAGTATTCCCCATAGACGAAACTAGCCAGCCAATAATATTATGTCTAGTTCAATCTGTCAACAACTGACGGGAAACCCCAGAAGGAAGAGAATAGGGGCATTGAATATATCACGCAACGCACACATAATTCTTACGGATTGCCTGCCTCATTAACTACAATTCATCGAGATATAAATTGGTCTTAAAAATAATAACCAAAATTAGGCCACTAAGAAATATCTACTTTTCTGCGTTGTAATCTCATAACAAAAACATCAACCGATGGCATGTGGGTCACAATACAACTTTCCCGCCCACCCCATGGTCCGCTCGCAATCCAACCAAATAAAAAAAAAGACTAGAAAAATTAAAATTTAAACTGATCCAACGGCGTAAGCTGAAACCGGAACTGAGGGTCAAACAAGGGTTAGCTCCAGTGCCATAATGTGCAGAGTGTTTTCGTCTAGCTTTCATCTTGAAGGCTAAAGTCTCACTTTCCTTATATCAGATATTTGAGTCCATTTGCTAATTCTGGAAGTTTCGAAGAACTTTATTATGGAGATATCAAAGACTTACACGTTCTCGAGCATGATGGTCGTTTCATCGATATTTCTGTCTGTTATTTGCTTCGCGGGATTGATTCACGTCGAGATGGAACTTCACGTTCATCGACAAATGCTCCAAGTCTTAAATCAACAAAGGGA
>CM042755.1:1494600-1514600 GCA_022496165.2 Catalaphyllia jardinei | reverse complement strand
CGTTACAAATTTAAAATATGACAAATACTATATAACTATAGTGAAAAAGATAAACAATAACAAAAGATTGAGAGACAGGCCTAAGTAATAACGAAGGACACTTCAGAGTTAATTCTCTGTTACATCATTTGTGTTCATAGTGCTACGCGGCACAACATTCATATGTACCCTTACTTTCTCTTCGCCGCGATTCACCATCTAAATCGACCCCGACTTTCGCTGTCCGACCTCGTAGCTCAGTCGGCAGAGTAACGGTAGATCTAATCCGGAGGTCGTGGGTTCGATTCCGACCGAGGTCAAAAGATTTTTTCTTTACCTCGTGTGGTTCCCTGATTCCCTTTACTAGGGCTAACGCCCAGTGGGTTACTCATGGGTTAAAATTAGCACTAAAATTTACACTTCAGAGTTAATTCTCTGTTACATCATAAAATGAAAATAGATTGGGTCGAGGAAGTCGGTGAAAAGAAAATGGCGGCTGTTTTTGCCTTGCTGAAGTAAATTTGGCTGTTTATTTAGGGTAGCCCGTAGAGTAGTCCGCGGAGTTGTCCGTAGGGTAGTCCGCGGAGTAGTCCGTAGGGTAGTCCGCGGAGTAGTCCGTAGGGTAGTCCGTAGGGTAGTCCGCGGAGTGGGGGTCAGTGGGTAGTCCGCGGAGCGGGGATCAGTCTTTTCAACTCTCCCTCAAATGGAAAGGTTCGTTTCGGTTTTTTCTGATCGGAATATTCGGGATCACCTCTGGAGGTGGTTCACATATTTCGGTCGGAATATTCCGACCGAAATTTGACAAACCGGTTCTTTGCCCTAATTAGGGAATTCGGCAAAAGAATTTAAAATGACAAGGGCCATTTCTAATCGGAAAATACCGTTCCATTTTCCTCAGGTATTCCCACTGATCTCTGACCGGTCAGTTCATACTGGAAAGCACCCCGTGTGAACAAGGTTAATGCAAAGAGTACGTCATGATTCTAAATGTAACCATGACAACTCTCACTTCACGCAGACGCAGACCTCAACAAACTTTCTTCAAGAGAACTGCTAGAGCGGATATTTTTAGATTTCGGCTATAAATGTGAACTTCTGCGATGTTGGATTGTCGCTAAAAATCGATTCTTCATGGGCTGCGGTTCCTCTTCGCCTGGAGCAGTTGTAAGTGGCTTTACAATTTCTACATTCCCTGCTTAGTGCTACCAAAACTTGAATTGCAGATGGTCGATGTTTATAAACACCCAACTGCAAATTATAGTGGCTTCGAGAACGTTTTCACTCATATTAGTGCTATAAAATCTCTAAACCCCAGTTGTGAGGTGAAAGTCACCCTCAAGTCGCTCAAAGTGTTTCTGCATATGATATGAAAAAATCATGCAATCACATTGTAAACCAGTTTGTAATCGTAATGCTTTTTTGCAGCTTTTTAGTAACATGTCTGATCTTTCAGCGCACGTACATGCCAGACTTACTTTTCTTTTTGCAGTTTTATAAAATATTTTTAGTCTTCTTATATTAGCATTCATCCCGAAGTTTACTTAATATTTTTTATGGTTGTATTGCTTTAATTGTTTGGTATATCTGGGTATGTCTTCATCTTTGTAGCATATTATTTTATAATAAGATTTTTCACTCGTAGAGTCAAGCGCGATTTATAAATTGATTGATTGACTTCTGATGTGTGACTTTTGTGTCTTGACACTGAACTCTTCATGATTAGACCATTTAATAACCTGAAATACCTTGGTTATCAGTAAATCTGAACAATTATAAATTATAGATTTTCCATAAAGTTTTGACTGACAGCTAGTAGATTTACACTAAAACAATTAGATAATTTATTTAATCGTGATTTCTATGATTTCTATGTAAACTCGCATTGTGCCTATGTCAACCATTTAAACAATAGAGTGTTTCTGTCGAGGAACTATTTATAGTTCACCACTAAATTTTCCTTTGTCGTCATTGGTCAAAACTGATCAAGTGGTACGATCTCGCGCCGGCACTATCTGCCAATAGAATGCCCTAGGGCGACTATCAGGCAATAGTGCCCGCTCAGCGAAAGTGGCTCATCAAAGGCAACTTTCTCCTACAGTTTTTTTAGATAAGATGAAAAAAATTTCTCGTCCCACGTCGATCTTAGTAAGCAGAGAGTAAGAGAACTATTTTTTAGGCTGAAAACTGCAAAAAACTACGGTACAGTAAAACGTCAAGCGGGCGCAGAGGTTTCAAGATTCGAGGTTTCCTTTTTAGGTTTCTTCTTTAGAAGTCAGCAGTTGACCATATAAAATTGTTTATACTGCATTTATAGATGTATTATCATCTGAAGAGGATACAACGGAAAATACGAAGCACCTAAGCGCTCCATAGCGGTTGGAAACTTTGATAAATAAATTCTTGTCGTTTTCAGTTTTGAGGCCTGCCGCTACCGGAAAATTTAGTGGTGAACAATAAAGACAATAGAATGTTTATGTCTCGGAACTATCGGTCTGATAGTTCCTCGACAGAAACACTCTATTGTTTACACAGCTGTTGTTTTGATCAAGTGAGCTTTGCAAGCAAGAACACCGCAATTTTTGTCCGGTTGTCATGTCAACTGTCTAGAACTGACCAATTGCCGTGTCTTGTCACGTCCCATGATGCTCATCACGCTCGATGCATGTAGGCTTCCTGATTATTTGCTTGCCTTAGTTGTTCCATCAGTGGAAAAGATTTTGGGGAGAGAATGTTAAAGCAAAGGCAACGAGAAAGGAAATAAGGTAAGAAAACATCACCAAATAAAAATGTTCAACACCAAAGTCGCATTGCCACATGCAACAAGTTTTGTAACTGCTGCTTTGTACCAAGATAAATATACTCCACAGTCATGAATTCAATTCGCGTGCGCTCCCATGTTTACTTTGGAAAAATAAACCCTCTCTTGATCGATATTTTGACTCTCAAAGTTCCAAGGCTGTTTACGGCCCTCAAACGCGATTCTTGTAACCAAAATTTCGCTGAGAGCGTAAATACTGACCGATGTGTCCGGTCGTTGTGTGGTAATTGACAAAACCTCCCTTTGTCATTAAAGATATGTGGTTCAACTTCAAGTTTGAAATTGACAATGGTGGCACCAGCTGTGGCAACACATTCTATGAATTTAAAATCAATCAAGCAGACAATAATATTTCTTCTCTGTTAATAAACGAAAAATATCTCACCAACATCAAAGAGCTTGTGTTCCTCGGAAACATGCCGTGTTGTCAGCAGAACATCGTTATGAATAAGTGATGAGTAAGAACAATAGCATGAACATATGAATGCTCAATGACCCCAGAATTTGGAGTGCACACTTAAAGCAGCATGAAGTTGTCATGCTGCAACTAGAATTTTGATGCAAAATACAAGTACAGACTAGGGGACTGGTCCCTGAAGTAAGTCCCTGCGACTTGTCCCCAAGTGTGTGCCGACCTTAACACAAATTTTGTTTCCTTGGCAATGTTACTTTTAATTAAACTGCCTTGATCAAAGGTATACTGTACAATAACATCAAAATTAACAAAAAAAAAACAAAGGCCACAGGACTTTATGTTGACAGAAGCATAATGTGAGTCATAATTATACTTTTCATATCATGTTATGTTCACGGCACTTTTTGTCTGCGTCATGTGAAATTATGTGTTGCAAATTCTTCATTTAATAACAGGGTTCAAACAGGTCATGGAAAACCTGGGAAGTCATAGAATTTTATACTTTTTTATACTGGAAAGTCATGAAATTGAAGTGTGGGTCTTGGAAAGTTATGGAAAAGCACTATACTCTCAGAGAATAAAAATGCAAAAAATATATGAGTCAGGAAACCCTTTTTTTATTTCCAGTAAAATTCCAGTAAAAAATAAACAATAGCATGCATTCAATAACTTGAATAATAGATTGTTTTGACAACATTTTGGGAACAACAGTACTGCTTAACATAGGTCATGGAAAAATTGCTATGGTCGTGGAAAGGGTCATGGAAAGTCATGAAATTTTAATAGCTTAAAAGAGTACGAACCTTGAATAAGGTAAAACAAAACTTTCAGATTGTATTCTCTACTTGCACAAATCCCATAATACACCTCTTTTACCCCAAAAAATTTGCATAGGCATTGTTTTAGATTACTCTTGGGACATGTTTATGTCCCAGGAGAAATTGCAAACAATGAGTATGCAAAATTTTGGGGGGGTTAAAGAGGTGCATTATGGTATTGTGCAAGTAGTGAATTGGCCCGGGATGTTGTTAAGAGCCAACTGCTGGCTAATTTAGCCAGCTGAAATTTCACATAAAAAGGATTTTGGTAAACTTTGCAGCTGCTAAGGACAGAAAAGTCAGCTGGGATTGAAATTATAAATGGGCCAACTTAGTGTCTTCTTAGCTACATGTTCACCCCTGATTGGTACATCCGCATGCCAGACCCCCATTTTTTGTACATTTAACATTTCATATTAATTCCAGGTAACAACTCACCAAGCTGTTGTAACACCTCAGTATTCAGGAACACAAACTGTGGGTGAGTATTGTTGATTTTTGCACTTTTTTAAATATCCATGTATAATTATCGAACTGTGTTGCACTTGAAGTTTAAAAAGAGAGATGGTAAGTCAACGTGAGGTTTTGTCCATTCCAGTAGTGAATTGTAAACACATGCCTTTGTGAGACGGTGAGACTAGGTATCTTTTCTGCAAGCCTTTGAAAAGAGAAATGGTGATCACATTAACAGCCCTAATTAAATATGCAAGCTCATTGGTTAAAAATCAAGTTTCTATAGCTTGATAAAAACACAGAACCACTAGTGTAGCACGAGCCGTTGACGTAATGATGGGGCGAGCAAAGATAATTAACATTTTCATGATCAAAGTAAACAAGTTGTTTCCCTTTCATTTCCTTTTATGTCTCCAGTGCTTTCATTAAGCACGGACGGCCGACAAAACTCGTCGCCTACTTTGTCCATAAAAGTCGGCTCTTTTCACCCAAAAATTAAAGTAATATAAGAGAAATGCATTTAAAACTGGTTGATACAGTCAGTTACTCTACTCAAACCAGCTACCTACTTCAAATGTTATTGAAAGCCCTGTGTCTCATTCTTTCAAAACTTCCACTAGAGTTTCTATAACTCAATAGAAATATGTTACATGTTAAATAGATTAGATTAGATAAGATTAGATAATGAAGCACTGAAATTTTACTAAAATTCTGTAAGATTCATATTTTTCCAAGAACATAATGTTTGTCAGTTCTAGTATATAGGTAATTTTTTTATCTTTTTTTTTTCTAGTACAAAATCCTACAGCTTATCCACAGCAAGCCAGATATCCGCAGCAGCAAGGAACCCCCACCACAAGGATACTACAGTCAGAGCTACCCTGGTCAGCCTGTGGCATATGGGCAACCTGGCTTTTATCAGCAACCTCAAACAGTCGTTGTTCAGGACAGAGACAGAGGTGGAGACCTTTTAGTGGGAATGGCAGCTGGTGCAGTTCTCTCAAACGCCCTGCATGGTCCTCACTACTATGGCCATGGCGCGCACATTCATGTGCATGATCATGATCACTTTCATAGTGGAGGAGATCACTTTCACGAGCATCAACACCATGACGGTCCAGAGTATCATGAACATTATGGCGATGCTGATGGGTTTGATGGTGGTGACGGCGGGTTTGACGACGGTGGTGGGTTTGATGACGGTGACGGTGGGTTTGATGACGGTGGTGGGTTTGATGACGGTGGCGGGTTTGATGGAGGAGGCTTTGATGATGGAGGAGGCTTCGATTAAGTTTTGTGAGGGATGCAAAATTCAAAGAGGAATTTAAAGATTAAGATCAACGCAGGTTCTCCAGCCTGGGAACAAAGCGAACTAGATACTAGCAAGAGCAGATGAAGGATAAGAGAGTTAATCCCCCACAGGAGCCGTATTCCTATGGTAACCCTCTTAAGTTAGTAGTTCACTCACAATTTTCAAAATCCCAAGGTGGTCTAGAAACCCGGGGGATACTCCCTTGTATGGGCTATATGGTTATGTGTGGCCCCAAAGGGTAATGATTTTTTCAGCTATTTTGGTCATAAATAGGGTATTGAGTTTGGCCATTTTGGTCATAATAAATAGGGTATGGTTTTGAACTGAAGTCTAGAATTGTGTACATTCTTTTAGAAGAAGCTACTTTTTCATCTTTATCAATAACACCATCAACAAAACTCCTTCACAAAATTATGCTTACGGCAATTTAACATTGGTCTGATCTAGGGAACATATTTTTAGGAGAGCCTGAAACAGGATATTCGTTCATTCATTCATTTTGAGGATCAGGTCAATGAAATACATGTAGGCTTTTAAATTCTTGGTCAGGGTGCTATCAGGGGTCGAAATGTTGCCTGTCTATCTGTCAATTTCAGGTAATTTTAGGAGGTGACAGGCAAGAAAATCCTTAGTGATTCAGAATTTATCAATTTCAAGAATATCCTCATTCATTTTCCACCTTCAGTCGTGCTCACTCATGCAGTTCTCGCACGTTAGTAACTACAGTCTTCTCAATAAAAGTAAGATGATGGAAACTTTGAAGTGCACCTGACAAAGACAGCAAATGTGACTTGATTTATTGAGTTTCTTCAATTTGCAGATGAAGCATGAATGAGTTCAGTATTTCAGTTTGCAATATGGACCATTTTCTAACGCGTAAACAGTTTGCTAGAGAACCTTTGAATTTTGAAACACAGACGATGAAGCACACTGATGTACTAGTATTCAAGTTCAATGAGAAATGGACAGATGGGCACCTGTGGTTGTAGTGAAAATTAATATTAAAATAATATTGTTCAAGTTGGATGTTGGTAGAGACAGGTAAAAAGATATTCTGCCTGTCACTAGGCACAAGTTAACAGTCTGGGAACATTTCAACCCCTGGTACCACAGGCGGCCCCAGCGCGAGATGAGAGGAAATAATTTCTGTAAATGAAACGTACGCGAACGTGACTCTCGCCTTCGAGCGGTGTTGTGTTACAAAGATGCGATTTACAAGAGTTTGTATGGGAACCTTACGGATTTACTTTAAATACCTAAAATCTAACGTTCTGTAAATAAAACTGACTTACCTTGCTTTCCTGTCATATTCTTTGTTGTTTCACGGTGTTTGAGGCTATTTTGAAGCGTTTCCAGTGCGTTAGCGCTGGTGGTGGTGTTCCAGCAATGATCAACGGTAAGACACATATGGACGGATACGGTATACACCTATTCATTCATGTAACAAAGCGAATGGTATTTTGAATAGCCATAGGAACAACAAAGCACACGACAAGCTGATTAAGCAATAAGCCCTGGAGAGTATAAATACTTGAGAAATAGAGTTTTGAATTTTTCAATTTTTAACATCATATTTAAGTTAAAAATTGAGTTCCCAGGCATTGAGAAACATTCGGTGTTACCATGGCAACAATTAAGCTATGACCTAAATGATTGACATTTTTGAACATCCCTCATGGGGACCTACTTCCATGTAAATTTGAGTGGGGTCTCAAAATTTTCCATTTCCCACTTTGTTTGATTTTTACAGAGAATTGCTCGTAAGCGTACCGCAAAATTTGTATGTAAGATATAAATTCATTTTCTTTTAATGGACGTTTTCCTTATATTTTAAATTTAATATCAAAAAAGCAAAGTAGCTATGGCCCTCGCCATGTTTTAATGCATTAAAACATGGCGAGGGCCATAGCTACTCTGCATTTTTGATATTAAATTCAGAATATCACTGAAGAATACAACTCCACAGCGCTGGAGGCTTCTTTCGTTTTGAAAAGAAACCAAACATAAGCAAAACCTCCGCCATTTTCAAAAGTGGAGAAGGCCCTGGGAATGAGGTTACTTGGGTATAAGGCCTATCTGGAGGATTCACTCCTATCTTGATCTTCTCTTGGGCAAGACCGAATATAATGATTTCTAACTAAAGTTATTACTTGACTACTTATATAATAGGTCTACAAAAATGAACAAAATTAACAAAAACGTTTTGCCAATGCTGTAAACAGGTACGGAGAGCAGAGAGAAGAAAGAAAAACGAGGTTTCTTAAAAGTGCACCTAACACCAAAAATGTTTTCGCTAAAATAATAAGGTTTTTTTTTGTGGAGTAATTTGGCGCAAAACTTTTTGGATTTGGTTAAATCCTCGAACTTTTATGGCCCGTCAAAACCGAGTTTCCAATGGTTCGCGACCGCGCATGGGGAATCTGGGGAGAGTTAACGCTGTGACGTCAAATCGGGAACGAACGCTCCGGCTGTTCCAGTGAGTTCTTCTATTTTGCACGAGTGCAAGAGCCATTTTGCCGCACAAGTTTTTCGCTGGGACTCCACAGTCAACCGATTTTTCCTATTGTCCCTTGTCACGCGTTTTGCATGTGACATTGGCCAATGGGAAAGAATTTGGATTTGAATTTCATCTGAGATCATCACCATCTTGCATTTAGTGGGTTTGTGGATGTCAGTCGAGCAGCTGATCACTTCGCAACTTGCTACACCGTGCTGACGAGACCCAATAAGGTCGAAACCTCTGTCCACGGTTGCAATTCATGGCTTTCAGTTTGGACTCTATCGTGTCGTTGCCCCGTTAAGCTCTCTACGTAATATTAGCCTTGCATCATTGTTTTCTAGTCTTTCTATTTTTGGCTGATCAGATCTTTTACAGACCAAGCTGATTCATTTGCTAGTCTTTTGCTGAGCACCCAACCGCCCAGCCTCTGGCCAACTAAGAGAAGACAACCAAATACAAGGAGGTGGATGCTGACAAAGAATTCGAGCTCTGCAGGACAGACTCGAAGGCAAAGATATGTAGAAGTCAAAAGAGTAATAACATATAATTTGTAGCGCGCGTGACGCGTGTTTACTATTCTCCCACCTTCTTCTATCTCGCATAATATACCTTTGAAAATAATAGTCAAGTTCATTCACTTTCTTAGAATTATTTAAACTAATGCGTTCTTGATATAGATCAACTGATCAACTCTTGACACAGTGTTTGTATTCTTTACGCGCAAAAGTGTGGAAATAATTGTAGCGTCGCTTCCCTTCAAACATGAGCAAATGTTATTGCTACACTTAAAAGGTTGTCAAGACTCAAAGAAGAGTGATCTTGTTCTTGAAGATTTTGGATGTTCAGGGGTTCTGTACATACCAGTTCTCAGTATTTCCTTGCTTGAAGGTCTCCCTGCATGGCCACATTTGGTAAACGATAAGTCTTACAAACCAATGTGTTTGTTCACAACATGACTTCGAAAGAAATTGAGTTCTGCCAAAATTACCCTCCCAGATTTCTCTTTCAAATTAAGAATTGACCAAAGAAGGAAACTTAAACATTTCAAGGCAGAGAACATTTGCTCAGAAAAAATATCGCTCAGTATTCTCCTGCCTTCTGCCTCTATCGGCTGCGCTGACTGACAGCTGTTTCTCAGATTAGATACAACAACGGATGCATGAATCGATAGAAAAGCGGTTTTCACCAAAGCCATGGAGTCAGCAAAATCCCCTCCTTTTCTTAAAAATCCAGACGTCCAACGAACTTATCTGGTTTGAAATGCATAGAACAGATCAAAGAACTCCTAGACGGCTCTCACTGTTAAATGCTTTGCACGTTTCGCTTTCACGAAATCGACCCATCTCTTTCTACGTTACTTCGCTTTGATCAACGCTAAAAAAAATCGGTATGACATGAAGGGTAAAAGCTCCTGTAAGTTTGTTTACTTGCTACATCCCCCTTACAATGCACCTGGCTGGCAATTTTTCGAACTATTTCCTCATGATCAGCGCTTCCCACAAAAACAAGTAAATATGGGAACTACAGAATCATCGTGTCACATCCGGCCCCCTACCCATGCTCCGTTAAACTCGGTCGCGAACCAAAATGGCGGCATTTTGACGTACTTTGACGGGGCATAAAAATTTGAGGATTTAACCAAATCAAAATATTTTTGCATCAAAGTACTCAACAAAATAAGCTTTATTGTTTTAGCGAAAAAACATTTTGGTGTTAGGTGCACTTTAATAAACATGACTCCAAAAAATCCTCAGTTGAGCGCGCGAGAGTAATGAGCCACTAATTGAATGAAATAGAATTCGATGTTGCAATTATTTCAGGGTAAGAAACAATTGCTTTGCTTCGAGTTTATCAAACCCAAGACTGATGAGTTTGAAGTTGATATATTTAAAAAAATCAAATTTTTCAATCTCAAAATAATTGTTTATACGAATTAGTGTCAGGAACGAAACACACTTCTGAAACCAATCATTACTAAGTTATCGTGCACCACTTTTTAACATTTTTTAGGTAATTGTTCATTTACTGTTGTGGTATTCTACCTGGAAAAGCTCATTTTTGAAGTCACATTGCGATGAGGGTCCCTGTACATATATTTGTACTCAGGTTACTACTTCATCGGCCAGCAATCTATTTAAAAAGATGGATTTGTTTAGACTGTGTTCGGGGCTCCAACTGAATAGATCCAAAACAGAGGCATTATGGTTGGGTTCAAACAAGAACAGAGCCGATACACCGTTTGGTATTCGCTTGTCCAAGGATTATGCCAATGCATTTTGGTATATGCTTTACAACGGACCAGAATATTTGTTTTTAAAACAGAAACTTAAAGTCAAAATTGCTTTCCTTAGAAAAATGTCTTAACGTGTGGTCTTTTGGAATTCTATGAAAAGGAGAGCTGGCAGGCGTTTTTTTTTATTTTCGACCTTTTTATTATTTCCAATTGAATGCTTTATTTACACAATATCACTGTTTCCAAGGTATAAGTTGGAGTTCTTAGGTCAAATATTGATAAAATGAAACGTCATTGATCGGATATTGATTAAACACAAGTTTGTTTAATTTTGATACATGTTTTAAACAACAACTTGATTCGTCATACGATATATCACAATAAGAAGAAAGAAGAGTGCATTAAAAACGTCCATAGCACGATGTGAGTTAGCCTGCCTGAAAGCTATCGTAGTTGACCTATCCACTACGGAGCTAAAGTTCCAAGGCTTTATATTTATTTTAGCCTGGGTTAGAATCAAAACGCAGAAAAAAAAGCCATCTCTTTTGTATTTAGAGTTTTGTTTGGACTCAGTTCAAGAAAACTGGGTACAAAGTAAAAGTAACGCCCGTTGCTTTTTGTCAGCGTTACTTATAACAAATGAAAAAAAGAGAGGCGGCCTAAAAAACTGAAGCGGACGGGGACGAGAAACTTTTGTTTTGTTTTTTACTTGGCTCAATTAAGTTTTGTGCTCATGCCATTTGGGAGTCCAGGCCGCCAAATTTTATGAAATCTCACCCAAGATAATATGAGACAATTGACTGTCTGTTTTGCTGTTTCAGGCTTGTTTGATGTCATAAATTGTCGATAACCCTGATGCCTCTCAATGAGCTCGCGCAGATTCCTAGAGCAGTCGTCCTCAGCTCACGTACACTCGTAAAGTTGTAGAGAGTCCCCTTATTAAAGAACAGCATAAGACGGACATTTCATCGCGCCTCTTGACCACCACTTCGCCTTAACGTTGCAACTCAAGAACATCAAAAACCACCTATTAAGTTTTGTTTGAAGTTTCGCCTGAAAAAGGCGAAGAAAAACCGTGTCTAGGAAGCGAACTTTTTCTACATAATATGAAAATATAACGTTTGAAATACACAATTCCAAAATTTGGGATTCCCACGATAAAAATTTTAAATTATACGAGCGCGCAAGGTTGAGCTTTTTTCCCCTCAAAAATGGCATTTAAGTCGCGCGGTCAAAACGTCACATGAGAATACGTGTCACGTCTGTTTGTGTGTTAGAGCTTTCTTCAACATCATTCTCATCATCCTCCAAAATAGCTTCATCAGAACTACTCCAAAATTTGGCGAAACTAATCGATTCAGAATCACTTAACATTTTCTTAATCTCTGAATTTCTCTTCAATAACAAGGTGTAAACAAACCGGAACACCCAAACTGACGTCACAACGCATTAAATTTGGTTCCAGTTTCCTGACCATTTTGAAAGTAAAATAGCTCAACATTGCCCACTCGTAAAATCAACAATTTTTATCCCAGGCATCTCAAATTTTGAAATTGCATATTTCAAAAGTTATATTTTTAAATTATGTCGAAAAATGTTTGCTTCATAGGCACTTTAAGAACCGTGCTCGCCCTAGGCCGCGCGGTTATTAAGTTTGATATTTGACCCTGTATGATGATAGTAATAAAATGTAAAAACTTTTCATAAACTGAACAACGCACGTAGTCTTGATCGGAAGATTTTGAATTCATCAAATAGAAAAGAGGAGATTTAACCCGAGTCAAGAGGTGACTGATTTTTGATGATAGGGGAGGGGAGGGATGAGCCCAGAAAAGCATGCTCATACTTTTCATAAAGAAGCCAGCCTACCGAAATGGCGCGTCTTTGACTAATTTTTAGGGGAAGTCGTCTGTGCGTATTTAATATATAGATTTAGGTCAACCTAAAAGCGGGGCTCCTGTAGCCCGATTAGGCTAACTTTGCTGTGAGGTTTTCTGCATATTGTTTGGCCTTCTATTTTGAGTTTAATAATCACAAAACAAGATACACAAAAAACCTGTTAGCAAAAAACATTTTTGAAGAAGAAACAGTTATAATTTGGTTAACTTTTAAACCTGGATTAGAGTTAACAGGCTTCCGAACAACCCGGCTCTATTTTTAACAAGTTAACCTGACATAAGCCCGCGATCCAATCGAAAACCAGTAGTTGGTCAGCGGTCAACTTTCATAAAACACGTGACTTCGATGAGCTATTAACTTGAGGCCAACGATAGTCACGTGATACTGGTCAGCAGATTTGACAGGTGTCAATTGATCATAACATGATGCCATATATCAAAAAAGTAATCAGTAAACCAAGGCTGCATGTCTCTGTTAACCTATTATTTGAAGTATGGCCGCCATGTTGCACGACTCCGCCGTCGTGGTCGTGGTCGTCGCTGTCGTGCGTACGCGCCCACGAGCAATACCGCCGCCCATGATAACCATGAGAAAATCAATACTAACTACTTAATAACCGAGAGTGAGGTCGTTACGGGAAAATCTCAAACTGAGGCCTTGCCGTATTGACCTAGCGATAGCGAGGTCAATACGGTAGGCCGAATTTGAGAATTTCCCGTAACGACCGAACGGTCGAGGTTATTAAGTTGTTTATTATTTGGCTAACAACACGGTTCTAAAGAAAGAAAAAAATGTCCATTCAAGGGGAAGTCGTTACTTCACATCCGGTGATGCGCGCGCTTATCTATTCATTCATCTTTCCAATCTGTCAAAGTGCACAACAGAATTTAGCGAACTAACGCCTACTCCGTCAAGAATATATTTGTTTGTGGAAAACAATGATCAATACGGCCACAACAAGTATTTTAGTACAGTTGGGTTACTATATGACGAGAAATTTCATCGACCTTCTCAATAATTAACCGCCAAACGCCAATTTCTACAGAAAAGTGCTTCAAACTTGCTCAAAAGCCGTGTGGCCGTAAATACAATTTAAACGGAATCAGCACTACTCTTTGTCGTCACTTTCGATGAAAACTGTTCGCCTTTTCTGAGTTTCCTGGATTATAGTTACTGGCCCGTTAAAGATCTTGAACTAGTGCTCCTAGATGCTGCTATGTCCACGCCGGATAAAAAAACTTGCTCGGCTGAAGATGTTGATAAACTGGCTTGTGTTACAGCCAGAGAATTTGTTGATGTTGACTGCTGTACTGCTCTGGTGTCACCAATTGCCTTTTGAATGGTGAAAAGACAATGAAAGGAGACCTGCCTTCGGAAAGGAACCTCTGTATACTTCGTTGCAAACCCGACAGGGTGTCAGGTTCATAATCGTCGCCATCCTTTTTGCGATATCTATAAAAAAGCTTTGCCAATAAGTGGTCAAGGTCAGCAGCCGGTAAGTCCAAAACTTCTGCTATGCTTCCTTTGTTTATTGACGACAAATATCGCTGAAATGTTTTCATTTCACTGGCAGTTTTCCTTTCCTTTAGTGGTTTTTCTCTTTTGAATAAGCTTAATTCAATTTGTCCCTGACCAATTAACTTGTTCGTACTTTTGCCGATATAACTTCATTTTTCCTTAAAATAGTGATATAATTAACTCTCTGAATGTTAATCGTCACTCATCGTCGTGTATCACAACGATTTTCAATGTAAATAAAGGAAATATGGCCTAGATTTGGATAACCTTTCGTGTTTTTTCCTTTCCTAATTTTCATAATCCGTAATCGGCGCGTGGTCATTACGGGAGAATAATGCCTTGAGCTGCACTTAGCCAATCAGAGCGCGCGTTATATTGGCTACAAACACAAGCCATTTAATAAATGGGTTTCTTTTTCCTATATGGTTATGGGGCTCCGCTTGGCGGCCCTTCGGGCCACTGGAGCTCTGCTATAATAGACCAGTTTCCCTATATTAAAATTCTATCTTGGCTACGAGACATAGGGGAACAAGACAACAGGAATAGCATTGAGGATAAGGGATAATTAATACCATTAACTACAAACATAACGTGTTGGGATCAAAATTCCTTTCAGGTGCGTGCTTTTCTTTCAAGTTGCTCATTTTTAACAATTATTCAAAGCACAGAATCATAACGTGTGATGTATTTCTTTTGTTCAAAGCATATTTCTCACGGCGGGAATGAATTTTAATGCATGTAAAGATATATAAAGAAGTGTAAAATGGCACACCCATTTTAGCGTCAGTCGCCGTTGAATTGAAGGCAAGGACGAAAACATTTTAGCGGATGTGCTCCCTTCAGGCAAGTCCGTATTTTCTCTATTTTATGTGCCCTTATTCAACTAGTTGTTTTCATTGCATGCATTCGTCCCTGACACCGAAGATTGTACAGAAAACGCGACGTTGAAATACCGAATAGCAATCAATCTTTTTTCTTGTGAGCAACTATTGCAACGTTTACATAAAGTTTGATTATCTATTCGGTAAGCAAATTCGCTTTAACATTCACAATTTGTTTCGTCTACTCGGAGCGCTACTTTGTACACCCTTTCTACCTTGCGATAAAAGCAGAAATTATCCACCGCCTTTGCCTTTGCTCTGACGTGAATAGAACAGTTGTGTAGTTTATATCAATGAATAGAACAGTTGTGTAGTTTATATGTTGCGGGAGGTTTGTATAGCGCAAGGCCATAAGACGTCCGTTTCCTCGATTAATTCAGTCTTGCTTCTGTTAATATACGAAAACTCTAAACCATGGCTTTCTTGTTGTTTCACAGTAGTTAACCAGACGCAGCAAAGGTGAATCCAAAGAAATCACACTGGAGTGACAGGCGTCAATCACCAATTCAAATGAAGTGTAGCAAGCTCAGCAATAGAATCCTGGCAAGCTTCCTGTTAGCAACTCGACTGAAGTTCTGATAAGTGGATCACAATTTTCGCTATTTTTTTTATAGATTATCTACAATCTACCCTTCCGTGAAGTGTTGCAGGTATAAGCCCAGATTCAGTGGGGGCATTCAGATGTGACATTAGAACTGGTTTTTCAATTATTAATAAACAAAGGGATGTGATAGATATCAGAATGAGTGAATGTCGCTTGTAATTTTACCTTGCGCCTGCGTAATTTTAGTGGACGAGTCTCTGCCATAGGATTTGTGTTTAGACATATTTTTGGTTGCAATTAACCCAGGAGACAAATGTGACTGGCTAAATTTACCTTTTTCTCTTTCTTAAGGGCCCTTACGCCCCCCCCAGGGGGTACTCCCTATAATGGCCTATACGGGGAGGCTCTGCCCGAAAGAGCTACCTTTTTCAGGCTTTAGGTATATAAAAGGGTGGGGATTTCACAAGTTGAGGCATGTAAAAGGGTAAGGAAATCGGTCATTTAGGTATTTAAAGGGCTTTTAATTATAATAGCTCGACTAGACACTCTTTACGGCTGTATCCATTTATTTATTAAGCACTACATCAAAATAAGAACAAAACTTCCTAAAGTAGGCATGTGAAACGGGTATCTTTTTCAATAAAAGGTATGTAAAAGGGGTACCTAGCTTTTCTGCCAAAATGGTACATAAAAGGGTAAAGGGTTGAACCTCGGAGCCGAGCCTCCCCGTATTAAACTTTGTAAAATATCCCCCGGCCTTGCGCTGAAAAAGAAGTTAAATTAGAACCTTCATTCACCTCCCAAATACAGGAATTTGTAAACTCTTTAGGCTAGCAGTATTGGTACTCGTTTGCCAACAAAAGAGCAATTGGCTTTTGAAACAGTTCTTTGATTAGCAACATTAAGTGAAGGAAATTGACCTCGATGGCTCCAAGCATTGAAAAATGCTATTAGTCCCGGATCTGTTGACAGTAAAACTGGTTGCTGGAATGTTGCCAGAAATCAACTGCAAATAAATCAACTGCAAATAAATCCGATGACCTGGTCACATACTTGCTAAGGTTGCCTTGAGATGGACACCAACCCGGTCGGCCATAAGCCACTTGGCGCTTGTCATACAGAGCTTAGTGAGGAAAAAGATAGTGGCTGGCTTATTTTCCATAGAGAACAAAGCCGATTAAGTAAGTAGTAAATATCGCTAAAACCTTTTCGTTATAAATATAGCGCCTGTCCTTCTTTATCAACTCATTCTTGCGCCGCCAAGTGAAATAGAAATACTTAAGCAATAGACCACAAGTTTCTGTGGGTTATAAGCTGATAAACCACGCGGGATGTTGGTAGAACACGAGAAAAGTTTGTAAACCACGAGCCGCAGGCGAGTGGTTTACAAATTCTTGGCTATATTACCGTTTTCTATCAGTGCTGATAGTCAACAGTTACGCATTAGCGCACATCGCGCATCACGTTTGAACCTGATGTAACACGATAAAACAGTTCTTTTCTACGCGTTTCTTGAAATTTTTTTCTTTTTATGCAATGAGACTACGTAAATGTATACTAAAACAATTAGACTACTCGCCCTCGTTTTCTACGAGCGATAGTCAACTCGGCTGCGCCTCGTTGACTATCTGCTCGTAGAAAACTCGGGCTCGTAGTCTAATTGTTAATTAACAAAAAATATTATTAGTTATCTGTTCAACAAACAATCATAAGTAAACCAAGGTGAACAAAAATAACTTAAGTTTTGCCGTTTCTTCTGCATGCGATCTCTTGGATGAGTAACTGGATACAAGACAGCTCGTGAGATTCTGAATGTATTCATCAAATGCCAGTTTGCAAAGCTTAACCTATGGCTTCAGATGACTATTAGAAAAATATCTTAGCTCAGTTAAGAAGATAATGATTTTTTAATTTTTTTTTCAGCCTAAGAGTGTTAAAAATCGTACTCGAATTGCAAAATTGGCAAGTCTCGGTACCATTACTGTATGAGCGTACGGTTGTCTTGATGTCCACTAAATGCCACCACTTGCATCAACAACGTATAGGTGCACTGTAAAATTTCGTTAATGATTCTGTATTGAGACTTCCGTTAGTTTGTAAGAGTTTTTGGTGGCAAGTCTGTTGGCTTAGATTAGTTTTGCAAGGGAGAGGGGTGAGTTTTTATGGACAGGAACATCTTACATTTTTCATTTTGTTGTTGGAATTACAATGAAGGGTCTGAAAACATTTAGGTTGAGAGAAGAATGTCAACGTAAAACGTCCTAAAAAATCTTTTCAATCATCATTAAGTCAAGGTTAAATAGCTACCTTATACCATTAACCAATTTAGAAATCATTATCTGCCGTGCACTTTAGAAGAGCGAACAATACAACCCATAGTGGTTTTCATGGAAATCCTTATTGAAATCACTTCTGTTGTCCTGAAAATGTATAGTTATCAACCGTATGCACCATACATTTCAAATTTATCAGTTGACTGAGTTTAAAAAAAGTCTTAAATATTTTTTCTTCCCTCTTTCCAGGCAATCGAAGGCAACATATCAGAAAATTTAGTCATCTTGGAGCGCAGTCTTCTATTAGACTCTGGCCCAAGGTTACTGTTCGGAATCGGAATATCAAAGCCCAGATAAGTGCATTCATTATTTCTACTCACGTTCATTTTAACAGTTTTAATGCAAGAATGATCAAAATCTAAGAAAAAGATAAACCAGAGGTATTGTTTCGATGAAGAACCAAATTTTCAGAATTAGCGTTAAACAAAAATCGAGAAAACGAGTAATGAGAATATAGATTTTGAGCATGGGATGTATCTAACAGTTACCACCTTGAAGAACCAAATTTTCACAGTAAACATATTTTTGAACATAGGATGTACTTAGGATTTACCTCTTTAAAGAACCAAATTCTCAGAATTAACATTAAAAACAATATGAGAAAACTGGTAATGAGAAAACACATTTTGGGCAAGGGTTGTACTTAAGAGTCATCACTTTGAAGAACCAATTACGTTTTGAGCATGGGATGTGTTAAGAGTTGCCGCTCAATCTAAAACTGTCGAATGTGTATCTTGATTCTTGTATTCAAGGTATTGTTGAAGCGGACCACAACCAGAACGACAAACATTTAAATGAAGAGGAAAAGGTAGTAATTGAGTAATTAGTCGCGGCTTATCAATAAAATTAGCACTTTTTCTACCTATTTCAAGTTAAGTAAAGAAATGTTTCTTCATGCTTCAGTTACACAAAGAAAGAATAATGTGAGTTTTATTGCATGAACGACCTGATTAAACTTGAAAGATTGGGACATGGGCACTTTATATAAAATAGTCAGGGAGCCAACATCAATACTTTGTTTGTCTTGGGATAAAATAATTTTTCAAATTTTTAAAAGTAAAAGAGTACTTTGTTCGTCACGTACATAATTGGTTAAGTCAGTTTCCGTTTTGACAGTGGTCGAGCCATTAGTTGACAGTTCTCATGTTCAAAAATGTAAGTTTTCAAGTGCTAATAATAAACATACAATTTCTTCTTACTGTATTAATACATTCTCAAAAAGTCAGATGATAAGAATAAAGAAATAAAAGAACTCTTGGATATTGTCTGTGATTAAAGAATTTTCTGGTATACAAGTCTAGTCAGTGTATCCAAGGATATCATGTTTCGTTAAGAGTTCCTCTTTTCATCCGTAGAAATTTTCCGATTTCTTTTTTGTTTTCTCAAGGTCTAGATCAACAACTCTTATTCATTTTAGCATCCAGTTTATGACATTAACATGTAGAGTACCAGAATTTGTGATTGAGTGGCCCCGATATGTTGACGGCCATACATCCAACTCGGAAGACTCGAATAGCTGATGTCTATATAAATGTGTTTTCATTATGCGTGGCTCGTGCTAATTTAAAAAGTATTCTAATCGTGCTTGCAGGCATGATGAATCCCTAGGGGCTACTAAACTATTTCACATTTTGTAAGTTATGCAAGAGCCACTCGAAGGTATCTCATTCAAATTTGCTTTGTAATTTTTCAGTTTTTACACAGCTTTATGATAATGAAGCGCTCACGATACATCCTGAATCAGTTAAACAAGATACCCAATCCTGACGCTTAATCAAGTCCACAGGCACGCAAAGATGACAAGATGAGGCAAGAAAATAGTTGCTGAGCTTAAAAAATGAAATTCAACCAGTTGACAAAAGGTCTTAAACAAAAGCTGTAGCAAGTCACAGAGAAAAAGTTCAGTAAATTTTTTTAAAAAAGAACTCTATTCGCATTTACGAGAGTACTTAACCAACAAAAAAATGTACGATAGCTTTCGACAGAAACCGCTTTAAACAAAATATTTTTTAAGCCATGAAATAAAACACAACTTAAGTAAGACTAAACAAAAATCTTTCCACTGATAAGAGGGTAAAAGAGCTAATAAAGATATTCACAAAAGGGAGCTCTTCAAACCCTCAAAATCATCTCTTAACAAACGTAGAAAGAAACGGATATAAAAAAAGCCGCAAAGTAACTTACTGCGGCAAAACCTTGTCGTCCTGTCATTTATTTACATACATAAATACACAAAAGGCCGGGACGCCGCCAAGCCTGCGCTCCCTCGGGCAGGGGCAGGCCGGGACCAAGCCTGC
>CM042755.1:1467588-1494590 GCA_022496165.2 Catalaphyllia jardinei | reverse complement strand
CTCCCTCGGGCAGGGGCAGGCCGGGACCAAGCCTGCGCTCCCTCGGGACTTAAAAAGAAGGTACCAAACATGCTCTAGCAAGTTTTGTAAAGACAGTTTGCAGTCCTAATTTAGATCTTGACACATGATTAAATTGTCTCCATTGAAGAATCAATTCAATTGTTCGCTGTTTGGTAGGATAAAGGGAACAGAGAAATCTTTTTTAAAAGAGAATGGTATTTCATTACTAAAGAGGTTGAAAAGTAACGGTCTTAAAATACAACTTTAGCCTAGCCTTCTTTCATATGGAAAGGACCGTGGTACATTTGGGCCAAATTTTGTGGAACATGTTAAGTTTGAAATATGCAATCTTTTTATTAAATTGTAAAAAGAGCCGCTGACATTAATTTTCAACCCACATATGCAACCAGGCCTGATTCGAGTCCAGGCCGCATTGGTGGGAGGTGAGAGCTCTCATTACAGCGCCACCCCTACTCCCCTTAAAAAACTGTTTGTATAATAAAAACAAACATTTATAGCAGTTGATATATTTAGCAACCTTTGTGGCATTACCGGCTGATATCTTACAAACGAAACCTAGATTCACTTTTGAGGAAAGCATGAGACATTTCAAGACATGCCTCCAAGATAGAGATCAACGCGAGATAGAATGGTACAAATACACCACTCAGAGGTTAGATTCTCTGGCAGAAAGGCGGTCACGAATTGAGAGAGAATACTTCTCTTTGTAATGTATTACCACCCGGCGTTGCCTTAGGCTAAGGGGCAAACTCAGGGAGATCGAAATGGCACCTTATACAGAATCACCCGCAACTGAGAGAAATCTCCAAGCGGACCATCCTCCTCTCTTCTTCAACACCTTTGAACCCCTTCATCCGATCTCATATCGCAAGGGGAAATCACTAGAAAAGACTTCCTAGTTATAGGTGAAATTCCCCATCCTCTCCCCATCTCTGTTCTCAAAAAAATAGCCCCTCAGTTTTCCTAACCAGCATCTTCCACGAGAGGGGGGAGCTATTTGGATTTATGGCTCCCAGTCTCAAAATCGAGATGGTAAGTGTGAAAATAATAAGCGAGCGCGTGAATCATCTTGTTATTTCAACTCCTGGGCATGACTTTGAATGGGGTTTGACACCGTTAAAAATAAGAGGTACCCAACGGATCGTTTCGTTAAATTAGCTGTTCAGAAGGGCTTTACTGTCATAAGTATACGACTTCCAAAAAAGCATTGTCACTCCGGACCTTCCTGATACGAGAAATGTATTGCTTGTGGTTTCCACTGAGATCAACTATGACTTTCTGAAAGGCATTAAGACCCGAGGGTTTTGGGAAAAGACAGAAAATCCTTGATAAATTTGAGATTACTTCCCAAATAGATAAAGATTTTATAGGTTAGCCTAAAATTAACCCACAGAGCTTTAAAAGCGCTCTATATAGCTATTAAAACAGCGTTTTAAGCATTTGGGAAAAATCTGTAGTTAGGTGCGTTGTGGACACATTTTAACGGAAGAAAAAACATTCGCTATGAAGACAATTTTTATTCTGATTCTTGTACATTTGTGTTCATGGCTCGTCCGCTGTTATTTTATATTTAACGTTAAACCTTCACCGTCACGATGTTCGCTTTACAATTACTTTAGATTTACTCAAACCGGCCATTTTTCCAAAAATATTGAACACGATGTGTCTGGAGTCGCGCATTAATCATCCTAGAGAACTGAGAGGATAACAAGGGGATGGAATGACAACTGCGGTTTTTCCCTTGATGCCATGAATAAAGTCGGACCACTTGTACACGTTCCCCACCCCTGACAGGCAAGACGTTGACAGACTCCTGATTGTACTTGCCGGAAGAACATAGGACCACACGTTCACATTGGTCAAGGAGCCTTGGAAGGACTGCCTGGAGTCGAAGCCGCCTCCAACTGAATCTTGTTCCTGCCCCAGCAAGACAGAGCCCCCTCCTTTAATGGTGTGTCCTGCCCTATGTCCTCTAGCGTGCATATGCCTAACTCAATCTTTGTAGAACTTCCAATGCTTTGCCAAGACACACAAATGTGGTGCCATCTGCCGTCATTGGCTGATTGGTGTGCTTTCCTGAAGTAGTCAAAAAACGTGATGTTAGGAAGACTGGCTTTCATTAAATCAACAGTAAGTAAACTAAAGAAACAAAAGTCTCCTTAGGAATTTTGGAATAAGTCGGCTAAAAGACACTTCAACTACATGGAATTTCTGAAGTTGACTTCTTCACGCGTTTACTAATATTAAGGCTGTTTCAGCTACCTATGTATAGACTTATCTTGGATTTTTAGCCTTTTAAGATGCTAAAATATTAGGAAATGTGCTTATTTAAGGCTAAAATAAGTTCCAGATGTTTACACTACTTTCCGGCCGCCATGTTGGTGTCCCTTCGAGGTACACCACATTAACATGGCAGCTCTATACCGGACTCTATAAATTTGTGCAAATTATTTCGACAAATGTTTTAAGTTCGGGAAAACGTAGAGACCTAAAACTTGGAGAAGGGTCTTATTTATCTTCTATAACATTATACTTTCCTGATTTTATATACTGAATGTTTTTCGAATTATTTTTTATGAGCTTTGAGACAATAAAAAAAATTGAGTAATAGTAAATATTCACCAAGAAAATGGACACAGACGTTTAATTTTCTACCAGGAAATAAAAGTTTCTATAAATTGAGAGATAAGATATATGTTTTCTCAAAACTTATTTCACTAGGTCGAGATACTTTGAAGAATTACAATATAAGCGATTTGTCTGATTTCAGGTCACATTTGGTCCGTTAAAAGATTCCTTCGAGAGCCATTTCTGTGCATTCACTCCGTAACCTCATAGCAATATTTTGAAAACTATTTATAACTTTTAAACGTAATCGAAAAAAAATAACCTGAACAAGCCTTTTCTGCGCTTGGCTTTATGATATCTTAAAAAGTAAACTTATAGATATAAAAATCATGTTAAGTTAGAACAAGATGAAAAAAACAATTTATAACTTCCACTTTCGGCTTCGTGGAAAATTCGATAATTAAATTTCCGCAAAACCTAATAAACGTTTTGAATTGCCGAAAAGTAATGGGCTAAGGCAATCACCCTGAGAAATTGGTTTTACTCAACATAAATTCAGACTAGCAAGACTTTACTTTACAAGGCCATCAGTTTCCTGTACTAATGGATAAGGGGAGAAGATGTAATAAAATCCTTGGGGTTGTCTTCGGGGAAGGGGAGGAAACGGGCCTAGGGTTCAGCAGGGGAAGTGTAACTTTACTTTAGAGGGAAAAATGTCTAAGAAAGGTTTAGTCAGATTTCGTGTTCAAGCGTCTTCGCAGTCTTTATTTTAACCCCTAAGGATAAAGAAGTATTTGCTTTTGGTTGTCTTTCAAGGGAAGGGTTTATTTTGATTTTGATTTTGTTTTATTTTTTCTGTCATTGGCCCCTCTCGCCAAAAGGTGGCCTTTATATTAAGTTAAAGCAAGAATTACTAGGTTAAGGCAACTAGGTTAATTCCCACGGAATAAGATAAACTCACACTAAAGAAAAAAACGGAAAATGACGAGTGGTCTCAGGCATACCTGTGATAGCGTAACAGTTCACATAACAATGGAAGACGTCAACGAGAATCAATACAAATGAAACAGTCATGATTTACTCCTATAAATAAATAGATAAATAAATTTAAAAAAAGCAAAATAGTCCACCATACTAATTTTATTATTCATAGCCACCTTTTGACAGGCATTCCATCTGAACTTTTTTGACATAAAAACACTTCTTCCTATATTTTTGTGAACATTTAACCCTAGACTGCTAGTCATCTGCGTTTTAGACCGTCGTATCAGTTGAATTCTTTAATTTTGGCAGCCGTTCAGCTTCTTGCTCTTTTAGTAAATAATTGCCTAGAAAATATACCGTACTTGATAAATAAACACAGACGGACGCTGAAGATAAGCCAAAACCTTTAGCCAAGTCATACTTATTCTCGCGTTCCAGCTATACCATTGTTACGAAAAATTATTGCGCGACCTGGAAGATTCATGAATATGCTAATTTCGTCTCGAATCCTCTTGCATATTTAATTAGTATCTCATCATCGCGTGATTCAGCAATTCTTTTTAGATGTTTGCGTTTGTTGCTGTAAATAGTTTAATATTGTAATGATACTTTATTTAGTAGTGCTGGAAAGTTCTATAATCTTATGCTGTAAAGTATATAAGCGAGTCCTTTCTGTGCTAAATGGTTGTTACGAGTTCGTTGTTTGAAGTGGCAGGTAGTTTCCAGTCTAAACAGGACGCAGGGATGTCGGAACAACAACAAGGTTATTTATTCCACACGAACGTAGTTCTTAGCTGGTATTTTCCCAGTAGTGTTCCAGAGAGAATAACCTCGTGAGTAAGTAGTGTTCACTGAAGTGTCACGAAGGTCGCGTGGTCGTGTTTGTTGAAGAGTAACAGAAAGGTTACGTGGATATCTAGCAAGAGGCTGTGTTTATATAAGAGTGACGGAGGTCGAACTTTAACTGACAAGCCTAGCGTGTGCTTATTGTGAAGTTTTGTGTGGAGTTACTACGTTCGTGTGGAATAAATAACCTTGTTGTTGTTCCGACATCCCTGCGTCCTGTTTAGACTGGAAACTACCTGCCACTTCAAACAACGAACTCGTAACAACCATTTAGCACAGAATGGACGATCTATGGTCTGTAAATCGCAGGCTTTTTAGCAACTGCAGGCTGTATTTCTCACCTTTTCCGTGCTGAGGACGATATACAAGACTGAAAAGTCAAAATTTTTTTCCTTATTTCCCACCAAAGCAAACTCGCACACATATTGCTTACAGACGCAGTTGTAGTGAGTTTACTTTAATTTAACTCACTTACTTTTCCAATACCGAAGATGCGAAGTCTGTAATAAGCTCCGTGAAGCTCGATCTGTGTAAATAAAAATAAATCTGTTCTTCTTTTCCTGGCTGTTTCCTTCAGTGTAGCCGAAGTAAATTGAATGAAAAACGGTAATAAAGCGAAAAAGAAAATGCCACTGAAACTTGTTCAGTATCGCCCCTGAAGCAATTTCCATTGGCCTTACTAATTATTGTTTCTTTTTCTGCATTGCCATTTATTAAGACTCATACCCAGGCCCTCACGTTATGAAATCCGGCAATACTGCTGTCGCTCGTCTCCTCATATCTGTAACCTGTTTTTGTTTGTTTCTTTTGTCCTAAATTTAACAAAATTTAACAATAGAGACAAAAAGTAACAAAATGTTTCATTTTTGCTAAGCAGTTAGACAAAACATAACTAGATTCCAGGCCTTACCTCGCTATCTGAGCAAAAAGTTGCACGCTTCGGGTATTTACACGAGACCATACAAAATATGGAACCGTGCCGGTCAAAAAGTTGACCTGCTTTTTTCAGGTCCCAAACGTGCACTCTTTGCCGTTCAAAAAATTCGTCCAGTTCCACCAGTCCCGTGTAAACGCAAGGTGGAACCGTGCAAGTTTTTGTCCGTGCAAAAATTTGTCCCGAGCCGTGTAAACGGGGCCTAAAACCGGTTAAAACAAAATTCTGCTCGCTTACTGTAGCTTTTGTTCCGCTCTGCTCTAACAAAGAACAGTACGGTCCGTCACTTAATTCTTTTCAGTCAGATCTCCTGTATGCCGGCTAGAGCTGAGTAAGCGCTAAGAATGAAACGTTTAAACCTATGCTCAAACACCGAAGAACCTTACATGTAAACGCAGTGATCGATCTTCATGTTTGGTGAGACATGCTCTTCTTTTGTGGCGAACTGACTTCAACTGTCTTAATTTCTAAGAGGGTATTCACAGCTAGTTATTGTCCTAATACTGTTCTACTAATTAATGAAATTACTCTTTATGATGCATGCCTGGAAAATTCCTTTCGTCGCTGGCTTACAGTACTGAGAGACGCTCAGTAAATTTCGTCGAATCAGTTATCTTGGGAGGTCTTGGAAGTCTTGGAAGCACCTCATATGTCAGGGATTATCATTATTTAGTTAATGGGTAATGTATAAATGGGTGGAGATCAAGAAGTGAACTTTAAACGGATTAGGAAAGTCTTTATTTTGTTCACCTTAAATTAGGCTGAATAGGTCTTTGAATTCTTTTCTCCTAAATATTTCAAATCTTATAATCTCCCATTCCTTTCCCCCTTTCTATCATCAAAAAAATTCTTTAAAGACCTATATATTCTCTAAAACTAAGATTTTCTTTCTAGATTGCATAAACCCCTCAATGAGATAATGAGCAAAATGTACAGACATTACATGTCGGGCATTTTGCCACGGATAATAAATGTCACATCCTAAATACGACAGAAAGATGAAACTACTTATTTGTCACTCCTGTAGGCTCAATTTCCTGCCATTTCGTGAGCTTGTATTCCTTGTCCCTTATTGGAAGAAGTATAAAAACCAGACCCCCAGAACGGCTGGAAATCAAGCCACTCATATAAAGATACCGGAAGGACACACAATAATCATATTTCGAGACAATATCCTACAAACACTGCATATTTGCATTTTATTGAGCTCCTATTCTTGGACAAAAAAACCAAGGACGTGTGCTAATGTCCCATGTCTAAAAATGACAGCGATTCAGATCTTGACGTTTCTTTTGAGGTTCATGTACGTACATGTACCAAACATTTCAGTCTCATTCTCAAGTACAAAGAGTTCTTGTTTGTATTTAGTCCATATACTGTACATGCCAGATGTTGAATTCTGAAATAAAACTCTTCCCAGTAAGTTAAGACAATCCTGCAGCTGTTCCCCCAGAGAGGAGACAGCATTAACATTGGAAATTTCACCTCCACAAGAATAGTCCAAAGAAAGACAACAACACAGTCTTGGGTGCTGGTAAAGGTCTTCAACCAATGTTGAGGCCAAATCCGAAGCGCGCTTGATTCTTAGAATGATTAACCATTCCACTCAATACAAATGCAAATGGCAAAGGCGGAAGTCTCTTTTCCATAACAGCGGCCACTGTCCAATTCGTGTCTACCATTCCACGAAACGTAATATTGGATTTGGGTACTTCAATTTGGTACCCTGCACTAACAGAACTATCACGTGCTCTTGTGTTGTACTCATACTCGACGCCGACTTTAACATTCTCATTGCCTTTGTGCCAGTAACTTAAATGCCATCCTGTCTGACCAACAGTCGCTGAAGCTACCCACCTATCTGCTGTGTAGCGTCCAGCCAGGGACATCATAGCTATTTCTTGCCCAGAGCCATAGTGGTAGAGCAGTTCACCACCTACATCGACACGTGGGGCCATTCTTTGAAGATAGTGCGCTACAAGGATTCCTGAGCCATTAATTATATCTATGTTGCCAGCAGTTAGGCTTGCAGTGAAGTCATTTCCTCTGTATTCTGCATCGCCTTGGACTAGGACCCAAACTGACTTCTGTGTCTATAAATGATGTCCAACACATTAATTAACACACAAAGCCTGAAAAATGTCGTGGCACTACCTTAAATCTTCTATTAAGCCCCCCACCCTCTCAAATAAGCCCTACCTCTCTGATAAGCCACCCTTTCCCAAGGAAGAAAGTCATTAAACCTCCCATCTTCAATAAGCTCCTGTTTTTGCAAAGAAGAAAGCTATTAAGTTGCCCCTCTCAACTAACCCCCCTTTTCCAAGGAAGAAAGTTATTAAGGCCCCTTCTTAAAAGACCCCCTCCCTTGCCCCTTATTCCAAACAGTCAAGTTATTAAATGACGGACTGTATTTGTATTGTAATCACGACTGTAGCACTCCATGTGCATGTGACTGATCCAGTATGGTTTATTCATGTGTTGAAAGTTCCAAAAAAATTTCTTTAGCTGCATGACCTCCAACTTCATGCACTAGAAATTTTTCACTTTGCATTCAAGTTCTATATGGAGAATGATAGCATCTTCTGGCTAGTGCCCTGGACCCATTCACAATTTTTGTACTTCAAAAATTTAAAGGTTTCCGCAAGTGAATGTTAAAAATAACTTGTATATGTGTAATACTACGGAAATCACTATTATAATATTAAGACAGTCATGGCCCTACTCCAAAACAGGAAGTTGGTAAGTGTAACCCTAGTCTGTTTCTTCCTCTTTTCTGACACTGGTAATCATTCTTGTCCCAGAGGCTGCACTCCTTTTGGTCAGCACCGAGAATCACGACCTCTGGCCAGGTCCAACACCGGAAGTTTTCCGTCACTCTGTGCATGCTCAGAGTCAAGTCTGACAAATCTGATTGATTCTGGTCTCAATCTACTGGGTTTACAAAGCCATTCAAAACCAGAATGTTGTTGGAGAAAGCCAGAGGTTGCGATTCTTGGTGCTGACCAAAAGGAGCGCGTACTCTGGGGACGAAAGTGACTCGTAATGTTTCACTAGGGATAGTAAATGGAGGATTTATGGTAAAATAATGTAACGTATTTACTTGTGTATAAGTCGAACTTGTGTATAAGTCAACTCCTCACTTTCCAGGTCAAAAATCAGATTTTTCATCATTTATGGTAACCGTTAAAGAAATAAAATTCAGACCAATAGAAATTTCAAAAAATGTCAATCTTTTCTTCCTGAGAATGTATTGAAACCAAGGTGAATTAAAAAAAGCAGGTGTAATCCTGCACTGTGAAGTTTATCAAGACTTGTTTAATCACGATTTAAGCACATACGAGCTCTTCGATTTACTAGTGAAGTATTTTATGATGTTTGGGAGTAAATTGCATTGCATTTAACTAGCCTTGATCTCGATGTTGAGTTTAAAAAGAGATTAGATAAGAGACCAAAGGAACACAGAAGAGCTTCGAAAGATCGCTCAAAAAAAACAACACCATCTTGGAACACTTGGTAACCAAACTACAAATTTGAGGAGTACTGGAAACTAAGATAACTCCACGTGCTTTCTGAAGTTTGCCAGGTCACCAAGCTAAAGTAACCGTTCGATGACGAAGACTGCGCTGAAAACTAAGAAACTTGACCACAATTAGAACTCGTTTTGTAAACTCAGTTTTCCAAATGCACTTCAGGCAATTGTTATGCTAATTTCTTGGACTGCTTTGTCAGGTCTTTGTGTACGACTCATGTATAAGTCAAGGGCAATTTTTGGGCCCATTTTTTGGTCGTAAAAGGTCGACTTATACACGAGTAAATACAGTACGTGTAAATTTTTGCCATCTGAATTTGTCTAGCTATTATGCACATCAGTTGTCACTCATTATAGTTCGCCACTTAATTTTCTGTTTCTCATTGGTTTAAACTGATCACATGCTGCAGTAGTGTTCATCGACAGAGAGACATCATCAGCCCATAGTGTCCATCCAAGGAAAATACCCGGATGGATAGTACTCGTCCATGAAAATTTTTCTGTAAACAAGCAGGCTTAAAACAAACAAACAATTGAAATTGTATTGAGTAAGTTTCTTTTTCTTTTTCAAATTTTACATTTGGCCATCATGGCTGTCATCAAAAAAAGTTGAAAATAATTCAATATGAGTTTTGAACTGGGGTGCGGAAGAAAATTTAGTGATGAATGATAAAGACAATAGAGTGCTTTTGTCTAGGAACCATCTGTCTGGCAGTTGCCCCTTGGAAATTTGAGGTTCTTAAAACTGGCATATTTGCCCCCCCCAGCTTTGCTTCTCGGGCAAATATTTGTTTTAAGAACATCAAATTTCCATGGGCAACTATCAGCCGATAGTTCCTCAACAGAAACACTATTGTTTAATTGGTCTGAAATAAATTAAACATGGCTGGAGGGACTAAGTCTTCAAAAGAGCAATTTGTGTTTTCGATCTTCTGAAGTTTTTAAATAAGATTTAGAAATATTACTGGATCAATAAATTTTCACAACGACTAAAAGACAGATGATTGCACACATACACATTCAGCTGACAGTTTCAAATGATAATTCAGTCTGTGCAGTTTCACTGAGGGGTGAGGTTTAAATACCACTTTAATGTAGACCACAGACTAATTGGAAATCATTCTTTCATTCTTTCTAAGAAATTTGGAAAAAAATCTACAAAGTACTAAAACAACTAGATAACTTGTTCTCGATGTCTATGAAAAAACAGCTAATTCAACCTTCGGCTCCGCCAACTGTCATTGTAAAGAAATCCTAGACTCACGAGCTAATTTACTGCTAATGATGACTCCACACTTTTGTACAGAACTTTACCTGCACCACCATTTTTCCTCTGATTCTGTCTGTCAACTGGTGAATAATTTGAGCATTAAGACTACCATTTGTGTCTATGTCTCCAAGCATCACGGGAAATGCCTACAAGAACAACCACAAAGGATAAGTCAATGCAAGCTGTATCTTATTAGTTATATTGCATACAAGCTACATGTAAGTGGATGCAGCTTTGTCATTCTGTTTAGACTACATTGTACATCATTGTATGTGTATACGAATTGTATATGGCTGAATTTACAAATTCAAAATAGTGTTAATTGAATAAGTTACAGTATGTAATATTACTGATTTTGTGACTTCTTCAAAGGCCTAAAAATCAATTTAAGCACTAAAGCAATAAAGCAATAAATAAATAAATGAGAAGGAGGATAAGGGAGTAGGTGAGAAAAGAAACTGACATTCCAGACTTTTGAATTATTATATATTCCAATTTGGAGAAAAAAAAGCCTACACAGGGGAATAATCATATTAACATCATTTTGAAAAATGATAGTGTAAACAAAATATTGAACAGAGTGATTTGGCTAATGTTCTTACACCCTTGTTGTTACTTAATTCAAATCATGTGATGATCCATTTGGAAAGTTATAATAAAATCAATATTTTATTGTTCTGTTTGTACATACTCCGATGCAATCATTTTTCCTGTGACCAATTACACAATTGTAGCCTCCCAAATGAATCACATGGTCAGAATTGGGTGACATGAACAAATTACATGTAGCTGAATATGTCTATGGCACATTTAGTTAAGTTACAGTACCTCATTAGGACCCATCTGCTTATTTCCCACATAAGTTGCTCCAAAGTGGTATGCTCCTGGGCCCATCCCACTGAGCTGTAGCGTGTGACTGACTTGGAAATGATTACTAAGGCCCTTGTTGATGACCAGCTTACAGCCTTCAAATGGCTGTGGAAAGACATCTGTAAAGTAACAGAAGTGTTATCAGTGAATTAGTGTTGTACCAACTATTTCATTTTAGGAAGGTAATTTATATCCAGAATATCAAGGAGGACCTTTGCAAGGAAAAGTTACCTGTTTCTACCCACGAAATACAAAAGAGCTCTGAAAAACTTGTTATATTATGGTGTTTGTAAGTGCACAATAAGACTGAAACACAAGAATTTGTTTTTGTAGAGGGAGGAAGACTACAGAACTCATGGAAAAACCCTTGGTGCACAGAATGATGGAAACCAACAGCAAAGTAACAACCTGTTAATGACTTTGAGTCCAGGATTCAAACCAGGACCACAATGATGCGAGCTAAGTGCACTTAGGCTTGCCACCTCAACATATCATACCCGCCAACTCAACATATCATACCTGCCAACTCAACATATCATACCTGCCAACTCAACATATCATACCTGCCACCTCAACATATCATACCTGCCAACTCAACATATCATACCTGCCAACTCTCCCGGTTTTCCCAGGAGTCTCAAGGTTTTTCAATAAATCTCCCAGTCTCTCGGAATGCCTTTTGGGTAATTTTTGGAGGTTATTCCTGGACATTGCCTTGAATGACATCTCCAGATTTTTGTACTCTTGGTGTTGACAGGCCGGCATATACCAGTACACTTGTCAATTAGTAAATGTTACAGGAATGAACATGCCAGAGAAATAAACTTTTTGATCAGATTTTAATATCAGACTGAGCTGGATAACTGATTCCTGATTTTTATCATCATTACATGATTGCATGCTTGTCAAGTTATGTTGTGTTCATCATTGCATTCACTGGTGAAAACATTTCAAGGGCACATATCAAAGGCAGTGTAGATGGCAATAAACTTGTCAAACATGAATGATAGCCAACTGTGCATGCATGTAGTTACCTCACTTTTTGCAACTCAAAATATTTCAAGTATTATTATGTCTTTAGTTCAGCCTAACCTTGAGTGCCAAAAGCTATATACACAAGAACCTGGTGTGAAAAAAATCAATAACTAATATAGCTACTAATTTGCACTGTTTCAGATACAGTGTAAAAGAGGGTACATGTACTTCAGGTGATAACCCCAACAAGTTGCAATACAGTACAGCTGTAAATACACTTGACCTGAAGAACTGACAGATATTTTTTTCTGATCTGGTGATGCTCATATCAATGAATGCTGGAATAATTCAAAAGGAATTTTGTTAAAGGAGCTGCGACATGGTTAAACAGTTTGAAAAATTCAGCCTATTTTTCAATTTTGTTGTTGGTAATCTGTGTCAATCTTCGCCATCCTTGCTCCCTTTTGGTTTATTATTGTGTGGTTCCAGAAAATATCCATACCCCACCACAGACTGAGGGAATTGGAAATTCCGAAGGGGGGGGGGTCAAAGACCCAGGAAATTCCAGAGGGGAGAGGGGGGTTGTATGGTTGATTTAGTTTCCAGGGGGCCATTGATTCAATACGGATTCCAGTGTCAATCTAGCTGTTCAAAAATCCTTTCTTACCTAAAAAGTAGAACTTTCAAATGAAAAATAGACGCTTGAATACTTGTATTTGACTCGCATTATATTTGAAATACATTTTCTTCCTTCAGAAGACACTTTGGAAGCTGACAAATGCGAAGAACGTGCTGTTGCGAAATGGCCGCCATTACTTGTTACCAGTCCACATGGATCCACCTTGTGGACCGAAAAGCACTGGAGACTAGCTTGGTTTGTTTCCGTATTGGTTTTCGAAGTGGCAGTCGATTTCTTTCGTGAAACTTAGTTTCTTTATAGAGGTAGAAATGAAGTTATGATTTCGCAAACTTGAGAATTTCTTATCCCTGTTTACCTCTGTCTATTTGCATTCAATTTTGCTTCAAAGTTGACTTTCGACCCGAGTCTGTTAGCGATCATGTTCGCAGTAAAAGTACGGTGTCAATTTCATGCACACTTCGTTTTATCAGTCCTTCAATGGAAATTGTACCACATTTATGAAGGGAGTTGGTCGTGTAGGAAGGTAATTTCAATTGACAAGTTACCACTTTATCTTCTGTTTTAAAGCATGCTTCACTAAACTGCTGAACGCTTTCTTTGCGAGTATCTTCAGATATAGATGTTACAATCAAACGAGAATATTAGTAGTTATGTGCAATGCAAATGGCTGAAGGTTTGGAGAGTTTACTTTCGCTTTAACACACTTTCTTGCCAAAATTATTTTTTTCCAGAGGGTATGGGGGGTATACAAAATAGTAGTGGAAATTCCGGAGGGGTGGGCGGGGTTATTTTAGTGGTCCAAAAATGGAAAATCCGGGGAGGATGGGGGGACTTACGTGAAATTCCCTCCGTGGTGGGGGTATGGATATTTTCTGGAACTACACATTATGTCTTAAGTGTTTTCCTATCTTTCCAAAGTATTATTTTCAGGTATCCTTCACTTTAAAGTTAATTTTGTCAATGGTCAAAAATAACTCAAAATACCGTGACATAGCCCCTTTAAGGAGTCAACTTTGCAAAACTATATTGTACAGTTGTGGGCATGCCATGAAGATATCAGCGTCTCTATGTAAATTAATATGTGGCTTAACATTAACAGTTTGTGTGACTGTTTTTAGAAATTCACAATGTGTATATCATTTTTCCGGGCTGTAGGTTAATGTTAAGGTGCCCTTTCCCAGGTCGAGAAAAGGTTATAATGATAATGATGAGATTCATGTATTCTTTCAGTCAGGGTTTCAACAAAGGCCGGGCACCCTGCAAATTGACTGGCTGTGATCATGTGAACATATGCCTGTTTTCAAAAGCACACCAGCCCCTTTTGATGGCAAACTCAAAATATTGCTCAGGCATCGTATGACACTGTCCTGTCTCTTTGCTCAAATCTACAAAAAACTCCACTTGAATTTGTTTTGATTGTTTGATAACTTTTTTTTCAAGAGACCAGTGGTGGCACAGGTCACTATAAAACTTTTCCAGGGCAAAGACACCCTTAGGGGGAGATACTGTATGCGTGATTTACTATACATTGCACAAGAGTAGTACAGATACTTGTAACGTGATTTTGTTAAAATATCTACATTGTAAGCATATATAAGTTGCAATAATTTGTAAAGATCCGGTCTTTGATAAAATCTCTTTGAAAATCTTAAAATCACTGTATTTTCAAACGGTAGATGTGCTGATTCATAATGACTGCATTTATCCAGCGAGCCGATCCAGAAATTTCATTTCTAAGCTGAGTTGAAGGTTACGTTAACTACAGCTGTAAGCTCACATATCAGCTGAAATCACGTTAAGGGAGCTAAATTTAGCCCGTGAATTTACGGAAATCGAGCCACTTTCCATTGCTTTACAGGACAATGAGAAGATCTCAAACATCCGTGATTTAGCCTTGGTACGAGTGAAGTATTAAGCTTACATAACCGGGAAAAAAACACAAAGCCGGTGATAGTTGTACGGGTTCAGCGTACCTTTACATGCCTTGTGTAGGTCTTCATATGTTCCAGGGTTGTTGGATGTCTGTTTTCCCGATGGTGGCGGTTTGGCTTCCACAGGAGGTGGTGCTGTAAGGGGTGGAGGCGGCGGTATCGAGGTGACGTTGCTAGAAGATGAGGGATTCGACGGTGAAGCCGCTAGTACATTCCCCATCTTGGATCGTGTGAACCATGTGGAAATGCTGATGTAACATTCTGATTGGCTCTTCGATCGGTGACCATGTTGAAAGTGGCGAGTGACTGGGATCTAGGAGGATCCGGATGAGCCTGCATTTTCCGTGCGGTTACACATCATTGAAGTGCAGAAATCTTTACCCAACGTAGGGTAAAGATATGTAGTATTTTGGTCGATTTTTCGAGGAATTTTAAACTTTCTTTTTATAATCACTACGGTTCATATAAAATAATGGCTGAAGAATACAAAGAACCGTTATTTAAAGATATCAATGCTGATGACGAACCAGAAACAACCGCCATCGAAAGCCTGTGTATATCTTGCGAAAAAAACGTGAGTACACTGTGTTCCTTTCCATTGATTTATTTAAAAAACACATTTTGAAGTTTTGCATTTCCATGAAGGAATAGAAATGTTTTCACCGCAGGTTTTAAAAGGGTTTTCTTATAAAAAGCTTGGGTATAAAGATCAGCTGATTAATTGAATAAAGAATGAGTGAAATTAAGCAAAAAAAACCTCGTTCTCTCCGTCGCCTAAATTTTATGTGCCCCTTTCACTTGCCTCCACAAACTGAGATCCTGAGCCAGGCTAAGGTTACCTTCAATTTTCAATCTATGTTATATTTTAAATAGCTTTACTATTGCTTGTCACTATTCTTGTGTTGTAAATATCACTGATTTTAATTTTGTAAGAAAATTATTATTTTCTTTTTTCTTCTTTTTCTTCTTTTTCCTTCTTGCCCTGGTGTAATCTCAGTTTGTAACTTTGTCGTATATATCTATCGTATATTATCTATATCTCTATTCTTAGGTTACTTTTGCTTTATATTTAATATACACGACCGTAATTTTTTTAATTGTATTTCATAGATAGCTGCATAATTTTCTTAGCCCTTATAGTTGTTATAGGCAGTTAATAGCTTATTTATAAGTTTCAAAATTACTTTTCTCTTCCTTTGTGGCATAGAGAAATTGTTGTTGTTGTCAAAGGGGTCAAACCTGAAACTTTCTGGTGCAAAGAATGACTGCTAGAGTTTAGTACATTGAATTGACCACAATTATTTCTCTTTTATTTTTAATAAAACAGGGGACAACCAGATTGCTTCTTACAAGAATTCCATTCTTCAAAGAGATCATTCTCATGTCATTTGAGTGTCCACACTGTGGATTTACAAACAATGAAATCCAGTCGGCGGGAAGAATACAAGAGAAGGGGTGCACAATGAAGCTGTCAGTTTCTTCACCAGAGGTACAGGCTTTGTGGGAGCTAATTCAAATGCTGAAATCTTTGATTATCATGAAATTTGCATAAGACTGGTGCTTGGCAACCCTACTAGCGCTCCTACAAGCAAAACTCTTTTTGGGATGTTACTGTAGGCTTTGAGAAGCATCTCAAATGGAGTCACTTGAATCAGAACACAAGAGGTAGAAATCTTTCACTTGACCGATTACTTGAGAAAGGTCAGCAAATCCATAACAATCAATAAAACATTTTTTTTTTATGTTATTTTATGTTTACGTTTATATGGCTAAATGTAATTTAGACTCATATACATAGTACATGTAATCCTCTTCCAGGATCCTGAAGTAAAGTTCTTTGGTTCAGCTGTTAATTACCTTGTAGGACATGTACAGTGTATATGACTACAACCCTACAGCCTTGGGTATAGTTTAACATTTTCCACACAAACCATTCATATCATTTTGTACAGACCTCCATTTAAACCAGCTATACTGAACTGGAATTTCTGTATAAATAATGTATATAAATAAATAAATAAATAAATAAATAAATAAATAAACACATAAACTGAAATTATATATTGCTGTTTCAAAGAAATATTTTGCCGTATGGTGATTGCATACTATAGGACTGGTATGTGTTGTTGTTCAAAACCATGCTATTTGTGTGCCACAGGGTTTAAACCAAGAATGTACAAAGCGATCAATCCATAATTGGCAATGGGGCCAGCTGAAGCTAACAATATTAATAACAAAATCATGCTAAGATTTTGAGTACTGGAACAGAACAACAACATTTACAGTATTTATTATCTAATTTCCACTCTATCTGTCAATGGTCACTTACGAGAGGTTCAAACAGAAGAAAATTCTCAGATGGCCTGCATGTCTTAACAACCTCTATTTTGATTTGTTGTTGTTAATCTGCTCCTCTTTTGTTGTTAGGACTAGGGGCATTGTTTGCGTAGATTACCCACTGTTTTGTTTGAAGACCCATTGTAAACAGTGCATGCTCGCCCCAAACTTTTAGCTCTAAATTTGGCTGCGGACTCTTACGAGAAGTGATTGCTTACAAGATGTTGGTGTCAACTGGAGGTTTGACTGCATGTACTATACATGTAATCACTGAATTCTCATAACCGCCTAATGTTCCACTTATAGGCATGAAGAGGCTTTAAAGTAAGTGAGTACTATGTTAACTAATTGTAACAAATTCCCAAACAGATGTGCTTTGCAAAAATTACAAGTCAGACTGAAAGCAAGGTGTTTTGTTGCAGGATTTAAATAGACAAGTTGTCAAATCAGATGCAGCTTCATTCACTATTCCGGAGCTGGAGTTTGAGAGTCCTGCATTTTCACAAAAAGGAGGTATGGTAACTGCTGTTCTCAACCATTGGTTGAGAACAGCAGTTTTTTCCCCAGTTGTCCCAGTCCTGGCCTACTTTAAATGACCATGTGGCAATCTTGACTGTGCAACCCGAACTTCCAAAAAATGTCCTAGCTAGACTCTGAATTGTTAATTGCTAGTTGATACAGCTCTTTCACTTAAAAAGATTACTTTTCTATATTCTGTCTTCGCAAGACTCCTATCTTGACATACGAAACATCATTCAAAAGGTCAAATTTTCTTGAGCTCTTAATGTATTTTCAGAATAATAAGTATTTTTGTAGTATCTTTGTTTCTGTACTTACTCTTTTTAGTTAACTTCCTATTTCTGTAAACTTGTATACCTATTCTTTTTAGTTAACTTCCTGATTTTTGCAAACTTGTATTACCTGCTATTTTTCTTTTTTAAGTTAAGAAGTTAAGACATGACCCACCTAGATTAGCTAGCTACCTGTGGGCATGTCTAATTTGTTAAATTATTTATTAGAAAATAAAGAATAAAAAGAGAGAAAATCTTGTCTGTTTTTTTTTTTAAATTAATATGAATTATTAATAACCAAAAAAACGTTTTGACAACCCTCAAAGCTCAGTCAAAAGTCTCTGGAGTGTTGTAGCGTGGTTCCTGAATTGACGCCACTAGTAGCCTGACTCAGATTCCACTTTGCGCAGTTGTAAACATAGAAATTGCATGTTCAAACACCTGTAGAAATGCAGGGATTTTATCAATCAAGAGAATTTTTCACTGAATTTATCAGGGAAACTTGCAAATTTTGTTATCAATAACATGTAAATATGAAAGAAAGGGGGGCTAGTGACACCTTAAACTTAAAGCTCACTACAGACTATTGCTCCAATGCACCCGGGGAAAGTACAAACAAGAGTACATGATTCCCATACATGTATATGTCTAAAATTTACTTTCAGAACTCAACACCATCGAAGGGCTTTTGGAACGTGCTATTGCTGGCTTGGGGCAAGATCAGCCTGTCAGAAAGGTACACTAGTGATAGGCAACTATTACCTCATTGTAACATTTTTATTAACCTGTTATCATCAATTATATCAACTCTAAATGGTGAGATTTATTGACCAAACATGAGATCCAGACTTTGATTTTGAGCTGAGGATATACTTGCCCAAAGTCAAACTGTGGAAACCAAATGCAGAGCAAGAAAAAGATTTGGAACACTGAAAACTTCAGTGCAATGAGTACCAGGAAGTATACTGAGGACTTATTGCCTGAGTGACTATACGGGAAATGTTTAGCGATCAAAGATGATTGTACATGTTTGGTGATCAAATATTTTCCTGTTCGGACACCTTGTTTGTTCATGTTTGATAAAGTTGGAATGTCATAATTAAACATTCAATCAAACATTGCAAAGCATTTTCTTTGTTTGGACAGTAATCAAACATGTTTGATACCCCTCATTGGTTGCCAGACATTACCAATTTGGACAATTCTTCTATGTGTTAAACCCCATTAGAAAATATAAAACTGGGACAGTAAAAAAGAGGTTAACTAAACATTTTAATAATGCAGGATTCCTGCACAATCAATACTTAAGTCTTCATGTTTTGTTATCATCAGTCATGTTAGCAGACCTCTCTGGCAAGATAAGTTTACTTCGGTGTATTCAAAAGGTCATGTTCATGTGTTGTGATTGGTTGAATTACCATCTACTGTTAGTTTTTTGTTTGTTTGTTCTTTCCAAGGGTCTTTTCGGTGCTGTTGTAACTGATTGACAACAGCCAAAAATGCAATTGTTACTAACACAAGTCAGGTTTTGAACTTCGGGTTTTTTGTCTACAATGTAGCTGAAAGGTGCAGCAGTAATATAAATTATGCACATGTATGTGCGGTTCAGTGTTTTCAGTGTTTACTACAGATTTTGAAGTAGTCAGCTAAAACTTTAAGGTAATTCCTCAGTATTGCATTGCACATCCTTACTCTGCACAATTACCATGTCATTAGTGCACGCAAATGAGCTCATGCATGTATGCTACATTGACGACACTTTTATCACCATTCATAAAGAGGAATGCTCCGACTGCCAGGCTTCCTACAAATGTACAATTTGGTGAGACTGGCAGAAACCTTAAAATGAGACACAAATGAGCCACGAGAAATTGTGATGCCAACAATCACATTGCTGTGCATCGTCAACTCACAAACCACAACATTGACTGGGACTCTGCTCAATGCTTAACCTACAGTACAAACTATTTTCAACGACTGAACAAAACGCTGCTTAACAGATGTCAACAACTACCGGCACCTTACAAACGATTCATCCGCGACGAAAACGAAACTGACAAAAAAGCCGACCAATTTGACTAACAAAAGACGGATCGAAACTGACCAATGACACAAGTCTTTCAGCCAATACCATCATGGCTTAACTGACCAATCACTTTCAACGGACCAGACTTATAACATCATCGACTGGCAAACACTATTCACTTGACTCTGAAGATGACTTGCACTCAGGTTGTCGAAACCTCAGTCACCAACAACAGTTCTTTTCAGAACTACACACACCTGAACAATAACACAATACAAACTACTGTTACTGATACTCCTGGGTTCAAACCATATACTTTGTTAAGCTAAGCATGACAGCGAAATAAATGCTTGATTTTTGTATGAGCATGTAACCTGTATTTTTATTGCATAATAATAGTGTACATAACGTCAATAATAAACATTTTTTATCAGACAGAAAAAAAGATCAATGCTTAGTGACTGCTACCAGGGCCTTGGAGAAAACTGAATGATCAGCATAAATTGCCTTCCAAGGGGCTGTTTGATATTACAGTGTATTTATTACGTTTGATTATTATTACAGATCATTGATCCTGATAATGCTGTCAAGATTGACAACATTATATCACAACTAACAAAGTGTCGTAATGGTGAGATGAAATTCACTCTTGTCCTGGATGACGCATCTGGAAACAGCTTTATAGAAAATCCTCAAGCTCCTGAACTGGATCCCCACATGACTGTTGCACATTACACACGACAGCCGGAACAGGACGCCAAACTAGGCATTCAACCTGCAGCTGAAGAGGAGGGAAATGAAGATGAAGGTAAGGGTGGTGACGTGGAAGCATGTCTTTTTGTGGAATGATCCATCTGTTTTCACTTTAATTCTTCACTTAATTCTTTACTGCCATCTTTGAAGAAAAGCGGTGCTTGCAACTTTCGGCTAGTAAAACAGAAAAATGTCCAGAAATTAACACAAATTACCAGGGACTGAGCGCTAACAATTCAGCCTACAACACTGACTATACACTACCTTGAAATACATGTACATATAAACTGTTTTTGATTTTTTTCTTTTTGTTTTTTTTATGGAGATGACAGCTGAGCGAGCATCTATTATTTACTTAAACAATCAAAGTTTCAAGTAGGAAGCAATGCTCTCTTGAAGTTACATTGTATAAACAAGACTGTACATAATATACCTTGGCCAATTTTGTTTCTTAAGCCAGCCAAACGTGTTTTTCCCACATTTTATGTACCTGGTAAAATTAGCCAGGGTTTCAACTTAACCTCACTCAGACAATTTGTATAGGAAATCGATCTGTTCGAGAAACAATTAGGGATTAATTGTACGCGTGAACAGATCGGACGTTTTAGTAATTTCCACGAGTGGTTGCCGCAGCCACGAGTGGAAATTAGAAAAAGTCCGATCTGTTCACAAGTACAATTAATCCCTAATTGTTTCGAGAAAAAAGATCGATTTCCTTTTAATAATACGGCAACCGTAAATACAAGCTTCTATCTGAAGTCTTTTCGTTATAGAGGGTTGCTAAAATGAAGCCACGCTGTGATTAAATATTTTAATTTTTATAACTTTGTTTTCTCAACACTTTTCACTTCTCCGTAAAATAATAATTCGTTCTTTTTTCGCAACCGAGCCACAAAGAGGAGCATGTCCCAAGTTTGCAACATGAAATTGAATTTTATTGGCTTGAAAGCTGTCAAAACTCTGAACGCATGAGCGACTCTTTGATAAATAAAAGGAAAATGCACGTCGAAACGGTAAAAGCGTTATTTTTTTCGACAAAACCCGCATGAAAACGTATTCTGGAAAGCCACAGTTTACAGCCTTGATTTAAACTATTCAGTACATAAAGTTAACGATACAAGGACGAACTCCTTCGGGAAAACCGAGCTTAAACGTTTAATGAAATGGGAAGACTACTCCCCAAAATACATTCGCGTAAATTTTTGCAAAGTTTTTCAATCCAAGGACTTTCGATCATTGCGGAGGCTGAACGTTGAATGTGATGTTGATGGTTGCCTGGCCGCTGATATTATTTCCAATAGACGACAGATGAATGGGAGGAAGATGATGCAGCTGTGTATCGGCAGTAGTGGTGCTTGTAATAAAAGACTGGGTACTCGAACACACTTTTTGGTGTTTTTGTTTACTGCTGCTTCTTCATAACAAGCTTTTTGTTTGTCTGAAGCGGAAAACCTGGAAGTTTTATCCGACTCCATTGCTCAAATGTGACCGATACAATTAAAATTTAATTGTTCAGCTATCGATACAATTTGGGATAAATTGGTCCGCTTCCAACCAATCAGAAGCGAGTATTTACGGTAGCAGTATTATTAGACAGGTAAAACCATTAGCTGTCTTTGGTCTATTGTGAAGCGTTGCTAGTTTTAATGGCAATGCAGAAATACAGGGCTACTGCAAGTAAAATTGTTGTGGTTCAATTCTCTTTATGCAGAAGATAAAAAAGAAGAGAATGTCAAAGATGAGGTAAGGAAACTAACAAAACTGGTCGACTGAGTGACTGTTTTATATTAACTTAATAAGTTGATGCTATAAAGGATATCGTTTTATAAAACCTAGAATTTTATGTGTTTTTAATATTGGCCCATGAGAATTAGCACCTATTGTATGTTATATTCGGTGTATTTAAGTAGGCTAGCACATTATGCAAATCAGAAGAGCACACACATCCACGCGGTGTACAGGAACAAGAAGAATAAACTTCTTCGACAACCCACTACATTGCCCGATTGTGAAATGTTTAGCAACACTGTCTAGCAACACTGAAATGTCTAGCAACACTGCTAGGCTACTTACGTTTGGATAGTGAGTAGCGTAATCAATCATGAAGAGAATGCTAGTAGACTTAAACTAGCAGTGAGTACATGTAGATATCTAGACAACCACTTGAGAAACAATTATTTTCTTCTTTAAGGGAATAGTCGAAAAAGCTGTGTGCAGAAAACTCAGGCTAGAATTTTAAATGTTAATGTGCACCATGAATTGCCAAGTAATTCCATTATAATTGCACCTTACTGTCAGTTTGGAAACTGGCTTGGTATATGCTAATTTGTGATCTTTTTATCCGACAGGTGCTAAGCTTCCCAACAAATTGTCCGCTGTGCAATGCACCTGCAGAAACTAGAATGAAACTTGTTGGTATCCTAATAATTGATGATACTTAGAGACTCATCAGCCTCAGTTGGTTTTCATGCAGGTTCTCCATCCTGTCGTGGCTATTGTTGCTTTTCAAAGAAGGCAATTTTTAACATGTAGACTCATCTGGTAACTTGATTTAACTTGCGATTAATTCTTTAGGCAGAATGATGCAAATTCAAGGAATTTTTCACGGGAAATCAGGTAATAAATCATAGGAATTTTTTTTTGGGGGGGGTTAGAGCCGGGGACGGATGGCACATGCGATTGGGCTCTGAGGATTGAAAGAAATCCATACTAATTTTAGTGGTGAGTTCTTTACAGAAATGTAGAATTCATTCCAAGGTTGTATAAATCACCCTTAACCCACACGTCAGACATTCCGCACTTTAAAGAAGTGATTGTCATGGCAACCAACTGTGACGCTTGCGGCGAGAAGACAAATGAAGTCAAGTCAGGCGGTAAGTTGTCTTTAAATGATTTACAAATTCACGTGGCAAGTTTCCCCAGTTGGTCAAGTTTTGGCGGGAACTTCTTTCGAGTCTATCGTTTGACGCGGCGTCTCATTTTTTTGATTCGCGGGTAATTTACGTAGCAGTGCCAGTGTTTTAAATGTGATCATCTCTGTAGGGCATGTACGACCTTACCTGCAGTAAGAGGTGTCGAGGAGCTGAAAAGTAAAAAAGTAGATCTTCAAGGTGCTGAAGATGTTTTCTTTTGTGTTTTCCGACAGGTGGAATAGAAGCAAAGGGTACAAGAATTACTCTCAGAATAACAGATCCTGTTGACCTAAACAGGGACGTACTGAAGGTACATGTACGGTTTATTACGACATACCTATTCAATGAATGAATGCCTTCAATGAATGAATGCCTTTATATCGGTTTACACAGCCGACTTAATGATACCAGCATAAAAAAAGGGTCCCTACTTTTGCTTGACATTTTTTTTGTTGTTTTTCTTGCAGTCGGAAACTTGTGAAGTTATTCTTCCCTCGTTGGATTTCACGTGCACCGCTGGCACATTGGGAGGACGGTTCACAACTCTGGAAGGCCTGTTGAGTAACATGAAAGATCACGTAAGGAAATGATTGTAGTTTCTCTTCTTCCAATGTAGAAAAAGCTTTCGTAGGAAATCTTCGGTTGTAGAAATTGTACACTGTTTGCATCTACCACTTTGAGAGAAGACCAAACCTTGCGCTAAGTTCAATGTTGATATGGGAAAGAATTTTGGAAGATTTTCCATTAACTTGGAGTATCGATCGAAATGTAGTAGTAGATTACAAGTAGTCTCTTTCGCTCGTTTCCTCAGTGATAGCGAGATTTGCCACAAGTCAACTTTCAATTCGCTTAGAATTATTAGAAGGGACTTTTTAAGCAAACTAGAGACTGCTTTAAGCCCAGCACACACGAGGGGACCAGTCCCTGCAGCAAGCCCCCTGAAGAGTTTACACAAAGGGACTGGTCGCAGGAACTTGTCCCACGAACAGTTCACATGAACCGTTTTGAGGAAAAAGTCGCAGGGACTTGTCCCAAAAATCCAAACTGGTTCGAATTCGTGGGACTAGTCGCCGGGACCAAAGTTGGTCCCTGCGACTAGATTTTGAAGCAAAAATGGCCAGTTCACACGATGGGACTTGTCCCGCGACTTGTTGCAGGGGCTAGTCCTTTCGTGTATGCTGATCTTTAAGATTAGAGAAAAAGTCGAATGTCTGCGGCAACCACTCCACAACAGCAGAATTCCTGAAATCTGTTTGAGCCCGCACAGTGACCTGGAATGTTACCGGTTTTTCATGCTCTCATGTTTCTTACTGCAGTATAAATTTATATGTTATAATTCTTAAATCTGACGTATTTTTTCTCTGTCTTTTCCTTCTGAAACAGCTGCAATCAGTGAATCCATTTGGTATGGGGGACAGTCCTGCACTGTTTGATAAGAACTTGAAGACATTTTTGAGCGGCCTGGATAAGGTAGCACTCACATCGCATCTCTATTTTATCACCCCTCCTACCCTCCCTTCCCTCCTCCCCTCATTCAATAGATGATACCCTCCCCTTCCCCCCCTTTCCCAATGCCGTGCACACAAAGGAAAGCTCATCACTCGTAATAACATTTATAGTCTGATTGAATTCAATTTGTTACTTTTCACAGATAATTAAAGGTGAAGAAACGAACGTGGAAATAGTATTGGACGACCCGGCTGGAAACAGCTACGTTCAGGTAAATCATCGTCCGTTTGTTTAGTTTCGACATTTCAAAGAAAACTACCCCTGGCAGGGAGATTGGGGTGAAGTTTTTCACCGTGCCTTAGTCGTTCTCTCTGACCTGCTCCCCTTCCATAACAAAGTTAATGTAGAGTACATTCCAAACCCTAAATTTCGAGGTATTGTCCCCCCCGTGGATGGTATGTTGATTCATTGCAACAGGTAACCATTAATAGCTTTGTTGCCATTCATTGTACCATTAATTCCTCCTCGCCCCCTCCTAATGGAGAAAGTTACTGCTAAAGAACAGGACGCAATACCCTGGGCATGTTTCAAACCCAGACTGCCTCATCCGGAGTCCAGTGCAGTTAACCTTTCGAACACTCAGTCTTCTTGACTTGGCACAAGTCGACTTCATGAGTTTCAGGGTAGCATAGCTAAGCGCGGAGCTGCGAGGTTTTAGATATATAAACAATAGTTTACTCAGTCTCCTGCAAGGTGTAAAGACCTTACGAAACAGTGGTCTTCAATTATTTTCTTCTCTTTTTAACAGAATTTATACGCGCCTGACCCGGATCCTGAGCTGAAAGTGATTCATTACGAAAGAACAAAGGAACAAAACGACGAGCTGGGAATATCAGACATGAAGACCGAAGGGTATGAAGTAGCTGAACAAAGCTGACACGTTTGCAGAGAACATACAGAACTCCTGCTCAAAGCACTCACTGGTATCTGTTTGTGACCATTGATCGAGAAGTCGGGGGAACCCTGGGCTCGAATTAGACCGCTAACATCTGTACCGCTGGCTTGTGTGACAGAAGGCTTTTCAAAAGAGAATGCGTGACATGAACTGCCTCAATAAAGAACGTTCACCAGTGCGTTGGTTTCCTTGTCCTCGCCTCATTGTACTAAAAATAATGACCTCCTATTCCGTAACTAACAATTTAGTGCTTTCGCTGGTAATGCAGCTATGCACCGAGTAAGCTGGTACTGCCCAAAAAATAATATGAATAAAAATTAAAAATAAATAAATACTGCAAAAGAACTGTGCCTTGTTGTTTTGTCTTGTAAATAGCCGGGAAGCACTGTCACGCAGGGCGCTCATTTTTCATTTTCGCTTAACATTTTGAGTAGAAGCAGGCAACATCCCTTAAAATCTTCTTACCATCTTGATTAAGAATTGTGCTGTTGCCCACTCCAAATGTTATGATATCTGTGTAATGAGGCTGAACTGTAACATTTATAAAAACACAAAAAGTGTACAATACGATGGGGAAATAGCTGCATCTTTGCTACTTGATGTTTAGAAGTTCGTATTGTGTGATCGTCCGGGTGATGTCAACAACCACATTGCTGTGCATCATCAACTGACAAACCACAACATTGACTGGGACTCTGCTCAATGCTTAACCTACAGTACAAACTATTTTCAACGACTGACTCTGGAAAGCTGGTACACTAACTTAGAACAAACGCCTCTTAACAGATGTCAACAACTACCGGCACCTTACAAACGACTCATCCGCGACGAAAACGAAACCGACAAACGGACTTCTAACAGACCGGCTTAATTATTTTGACTTACTATAGACGGATTCTAACAGACCAACTTGACTAACAAAAGACGGATCGAAACCGACCAATGACTGATGACTAACTTTACATGAGTCTTCCAGCCAATACCATCATGGCTCAACTGACCAATCACTATCAACGGACCAGACTTATAACATCATCGACTGACAAACACTATTCACTTGACTCTGAAGATGACTTCCGCTCAGGTTGTCGAAACGTCAGTCACCAACAACAGTTCTTTTCAGAACTATTCTCACCCAGACGATCACACAATACGAACTAGTATGCTAACTGTAAACACGCCGCTGACACTACCTCTCGCGTCATTAACTT
>CM042755.1:1452588-1462588 GCA_022496165.2 Catalaphyllia jardinei | reverse complement strand
AAGATGACTAAAACCTCAGTCTTTAGGTAGCTAATTAATTTACCCTGGCTTGAAAAAAATTCATGGCAAGTTACCCAACGAGTTACCAGGTTACTGTTACCTGGGGCCTGGTGTAAATTTTCCATTGAGAATATGTTTCTCGCAACTAATTGTCTTTTGCAATTTTGTTGTAGAAGTTGCAAGACAAGTTGCATAAAGTAACATCCCATGAAATTGGCCAATGCACTAATTATTCGTTGTAAGTTCAACTAGTATAACACCCCTCAAATGAGATTGACCATTGCAGTGAGTTTCATATGTGAAAGATGTCTTTAGTTAATGTGACAGTGCGATGCTGTTAGTGAGTTCACATATGCCAGTCATTGCTTGGCTGTGCTCACCATAGAGACTTCAGTAGCTCAGTGGTTAGAACTTCCGACTTGATCATGGATGGTCATGTGTTGAAATCCTAATGATCTGTGACTCGGATTTTTCCAAGTTTGTCTCTCCATGTATTTACATTTGATCAGCAGTTAGTAATTGTAAGTTGTAAAAAGTAGAACAACATTGCGAAACATGTGTTGTGACACTAGGCAATTTATGTGGACAAGTTAGTACCTTTAATGCGCGGTGAGGCTAAATTGTGTGGGTGGGTGGGTGGTCGTGGGTTGTGCTTGTGAAGTTATTCTTCCCTCGTTGGATTTCATGTGTCGTGCTTGTTTAAAGATAAAAAAGATATATATTATTTCCCTCAGTGCTTGGTCAAAATTTGCAATTTCCCCAAACTCCTTTTATGAAACGTTGAACAAAGAAAAACTGTCTCCTAAATTAACTATAAACACCTTTCCTTCTGTCTGGGACACAATCTCGGTAAACTTTAACAAAAGAGTTGGAAATTAGCGTGCGCGCTTGCCGAGAATGAATGCATTAAATTAAAAAACAAAAGAGAAAACTGTGTTGAACTCGCTTGTTTGTTCCGGAAACACGCTAATGGATTAACAGAAGTCACATTACCCAACGACTCTGATATAACGATCGACCTACGGCTTTTTGTTTGCATTTCAAGTAAAAGAAAACAAGAATTGATCAACTTTTGTGAAACACAAAAAAGCTGTGTCGTGGCTGCAACCAAACTTTTAACTTTTGAGTCATTTTCTAGCAGACATCTCATGGGAGTGTTGTCATTTTAGTAGCATTTTCCCAGAAAATTTATTTTTCCACAGAATATAGAAATGAAAGTTATTTTTTACAAGAAAATGAAGACTAAACTTAACCTCTTCTCTTTAATAAGTATCACTGAAAGGGGACAAAGAATTAACAGAACAACAGATCATTTAGCCTTGTAGCGACCGTGTGGTTGTTCATTTGGTAGTGTGGGAATGGCCAGGTATGACTGGTTAATAGCTGAAATGTTTGCCAAAAGCCTCGCAGTAGCAGCCTTCATCATGGAAGGATGTCCTTGTCAGTCAAATCATTTTGTAAGGTCTTGTCTAACCTGCAATCAGGCATCCATATAAAAGGGACGCCTGATCGCAGGTTAGGTCTTGTCTGTTCGAGAATTTCCAGTCGTTGATAAAAAAAGTAAAATATATAAAAAAATGTGAACCACTGAAAGAATGTTAACATAGCATCTTTGGCACAATCCTTTAAGAATCATTCGGTATACACGCTAGAAAGAGATCGCGGACAAAACCACTGTTGCAAGAGAGCATTTAAAAGAGCATAAAAATATGTATACATGACTTGTATACATGGAGACCTCGGATCCACGACCCACAACCACCCACCCACGCCAATTAGACAATCTCTTAATGCACCTGGTGTAAAGTAAATCATGTTTTCAAGACTACATGTACTTCCATTGGGGCTGTTACACTTAAGAGTGAGAAAAGAATAACTCAGAGCTCATCGTGGCTGCTCTTTTTTTGTAGATGAAGAAAGTTAGCAAACAACGAGAATACGCAGCAATGTTGAGGTCTCAACATTCAACCATGAGAAAACAAGAAGAGAGGAAGGGATCAACACAGCTGCCAGCTAAACCCAAACACGTGAAAGCGGCAGAGATGAAGCGACAAACAGTAAGTGAGAAGCTACATGTACATGTATGATTATGATTAGAAGTGAAGGAATGTGTTATTCATTTATGGGAAGTACATGGGGACTGAGTGGAATAGACATGGGTTATTGGCCAAGCATAAGGTTTAGATGGCTGGATATTGGCAAAGGTCTTTTTCTCAACTCTGTCTTGTCCATTAACATGCAAAAAAGAACTCTGCCAATATCCAGCCATCTTGACTGAACAAACTTGATAAACAAAGGATTTATTATGGCAAAAAAAAAAGAAAAGCCACTGTTTCTCGCTGGACACAATGAATAATCCCAAGTGCGCAAGGTAGTGCCATCTCGCCCTCTTGGGTGGCCAATCACAATGCAGGATTTGATTAATTGTGCCCAATCACAGAGCTACAGTACATGTAGGCATATAATAGTAGTTAATATTGCCAGGGTACAAAGAAGTTCAATTTTCCAGCTTGCCCAAAGGGCAAGCTGGAGCCAAGATGTACTTAGCGCAGAGGTCATTTCCACTAGCCCGAAAAATTTTCGGAAGTGCAATGATTTAATTGATTCATGAATTAATTAATTTAATTAATTCATCAATACTTAACTTATTCATGTAGGCCAGCATTTTATAGTAAATGTTTAGTAAACTTTTATTAACTACCGGTTGGTAAGACTCTTTTAATTCACTGGTACCACAATTCAGTGTTTATGTTAGATTTAATATGCAACTTGGAAAGTATTGGAAATCTAGCAAAAAATCAATTTAATTTAACTAGGGTCTGAAGCTCTAATGCGTTCACTAAACAGAGTTAGCCTAAGCGAAGTATTAAAAGCCTTACCCGGTAATTTATTGTGCAGTTCACTCAAAAGAACCATTTCCCACAAGAATAATGTCTGTTACAGAAGGAAAGCTTTATTTGCTGTAAGTTAACTCTTACAAAATTACAGCATTATTTTATGTTTTAGGAGCTCGCATCATCTTATTACTTCTTGAGCTAAGATGTTTCATTGAGTAGATAAATGTTTTTCTGAGGAAAAGCTAAGTAAATGGACATGTAGCCGTTTCGAGTCTCAGTAGTGCCAAGTCACGCATCAGTAAACTTGTAAACAAAATTACGTGGTATGCAAATTTATAGCTAAGAATTTTTGTCTGCATTTTTAACGCGACAAAGGTTTCAAATAAGCAAAACTTTTGTTAAACTTTTTGTTAGTTTCATTTTGAAAAAGACTTCAAAACAATAGGAGCTCCTGGCGGGCTAGATTGCAGAATACCCAGCCCGCTTTTGGAATTCTTATATGCTACTACTGCATTTTCATCAACGACGGGACTGTGGACCACGGTAGCACTTCAGTTTAACACATAGTTTAATACTTATTATACAATAACCAAATCAATGCGCGCGCTCTGATTGGTCAATCAGCTGTGGGTTTTTGTGCGGGTAAACCCACGGAAAAATCACGCGTCTTCTGAATTATTATATAAAAGCAATAGACCACAAGTTTTCTATGGGTTATAGGCTGATAAACCACTTGGGATGTTGGTAGAACACTCGAAGAATTCGTAAACCACTCGCGTGCGGCTCGTGGTTTACAAATTTTTCTCGTGTTCCACCAACATCCCGCGTGGTTTATCAGCTTATAACCCACAGAAACTTGTGGTCTATTGCTTAATTCAACGACTGCGGGACTGCGGACCGCGGTAGCACTTCAGTTTAACACTTAGCACATAAATAACCTTGCTAACCGACTGCGGACCACGGTAGCAGTAGAGTCGAAGATGACTGGTTGGGCCGGGAATTCTGCAATCGCTCCAGATGGCATTCCATAAATTATTCCCAGGGAAGGCCAATGCATGTGCACGAACAAAAACGCTTTTAAAATCTGAATGAATTTCTTACTTGAATTCACGACCAAATTTTCCAAATGATCCTCAATTTAACATGACTAGACAACTTAACATTCCTTTGAAATATTTCTTGAGCAGCGACAATTTCACTCCAAAAATAATAAATTATTAAATGTGTTGCGATCCTGTCGTCTTCTTTGCAAATTTCTCTGTGGCAGACAGCGGCTTTCGTTACAGAGGAACTATTTAGGAAGTTAAAAAAAATCTCGACATTTTACAGTGCTTTAGTCAATCAATTTAAAAAAATAATATCCCCAAAACTTTTACTTTCCCGTCGGGGCAAGTGAAACCCGACCGCAAAATCCATTAGCCCCGGGCTATCAGACCCGAACTTCTTTGTAGGCTGATTGCTGAGTCCAACTTGGTCAAGCAATGAACAAAATGGGATGACTCCACAGCAGAAGTCTGATTTGCTTGTCATTTCCAGCAATTCTGATTGATAGGCGCAGTTAATCAAAAGTAAACTGTAACAGAATTTGATTATCATAGCCATTGCTTAAACACCTTGAAAATTAAAATTCTTAAAGTTGAGTGTGTTTTGACTAAAGGGCATACTGGAAATGGAATCTATTCCAGGACATTTATCCAAGGAAGAGCACAATCATGTAAAATTGTCACCCATTGTCCAGTAACAAGGCATGAAACATACACGTTCCAACTAAAATCAGGCCTGTTTACAGGCAATCGGATTGAAAAATCTTTTTTGGTTTATTTTTTCAGGCTTTAAATTATGCCAAGAATGTTCCCAAACCCAAGCAAATGGCAAGTAGGAAAAGAGGTAGCCCAGGGTCAGGACGATACAGGGACTCACAAGCTGCCAACAACCAGGAGGAGATCACAGTATTGGAGATCTTAAGACTTAGACATGAAAAGGAGAAGAAGGAAGTTGAGACCATTAGAAAAGATCTGGCATCAAAAATACGGCTCTGAAAAATATTACCATTGCATATAATAATTATTCACAAAATATAATATGTATTATAAAGTAATCAATGTTACATGTTGTACAATTGTTATAGCTTACCTACTCATGCATGTGGTCATGTTAGTTGTACAAGGTAAACTAAGCGAACACTAAAGGGCATATTTTAGAAGTGTCTAGATGTGATGACTGTTTCATTTGCCTTTAAAGTAACCTTGCATAGCAAGTGTTCCTGGAATTCAGGCAATGTAAGAGAGTTTTCTCCCACTCAGGTCATGTGACAGTGGGTAGAGAGTAAAGAGGTTGAAGGATAGGGTGAAGATGGGAAAGAAGGGAAGGCTCCCTCATTTCCCCATCCCCACCCTGCTTTTTCAACCTCTTTGCTCCCTTCTCACTTTTGGAATTGCGTAGCCTGAATGCAAAAAAGCTCTTGCACAGCCCACTTTCACTTGGCTTGTACTGGGACACTTCTACACAAGCTATCTTCAGAGCATATGGTTTTTAATTGCCATGCATATTGCATATATATTATAGTAAAGTTTAGTTCAAGACATTTTGCCTCCTCAAGAAAACCAGTTCATATTGCCTTCCTGCTTAAAACCTTAATGGAAGCCCAATGTAGCTCTTACAAACCAAACGTTCATTAAATACTGCAAGTAACCACTCCTCTAAATATCAGGTACATTATTTGTAAAGTATTAATTATATTTTATCAAACCATGTGATATTATATGTGCAGTACATATTAATATCTAAAGTGTACACAAGTTGTGCACACAAATTTATTTTATTTCACAGAGGGTATTGTTTTACTGTGAGTAAAAAGATTGTACAAAGTGAGATTAATGCAATGATTTATAATTGAATGGCTTGGTGTAAGACGGTCGTAAGTGACTTTTTCGGGTAAAAATTTTTTTCCTTCAAAAGTGCCTGAATTTTTGCATGTGCTTTTCAATAAAGCAGAAAAACATTCTCCTGTATCTTTTTTGGCTGAAATGCCCTACTTTTTCCACTTTGTTGCGTTCTTTGTGCACGCTTTAATATTTTGACTTCGTTTTTCTCAGAAGCAAAGTGCAAACCACCCAAAAAAATTACATGGGAATCTTTTACTACTTAATTGAAAAGCACATGCAAAAATTCAGGCACTTTTGAAGGAAAAAATTTTTACCCGAAAAAGTCACTTACGACCGTCTTGCACCAAGCCATTCAATTGCAAAGTGTATAATTTATACATTGTAAATTGGAGGATTCATACAACCACAGGACTGTTGCTTCTCCTGACTGAATATATAATGTCATTATTTGGCAGAATGTAAAAAAAAGATCAATAAAAAAATAGATTTATTTCTGTCAGTGTTTTCACTCTTGTGGGACGATTGCACAGATAATAGCCTATACACGAGTTTAGAGCAACCATTGCTCCCAACCACCTATAAACATACAGGCAGTCCTAACTCAGACCATTGTCAAATTTATTTTGAACAGAAACATCTCCTTAAAATCACAGATACGATCTGTCCAACGTGTAATTCCAGCAACTTATTTTCTTCCCAGCCTTGTGCACTTTCTTTTGTGTTGTACTTGAAGGAGTACAGGAAAGGAGGAAAGTGAAAGTGTGCTTGTAGATCCTTATTCTAAAAAAATACTGGATTTATAAGGAAACAGGAGGTTGCACTCTGATTTCTGGTATTGTCATTTCTTCAGTCCAGATGACATATGGAAATCCAGAATAAGAAGTGTTCAGTCTACGGTCTTCAAAAAAGGGAATAGTACCAGCAGCTCCAAAATCACCCTTGGCAAAAAAAAAAAACACATTTGCAGTCAGAATCTTTACCAACAACTATATAAAATCAGTCACATTTCATCACTTTGTGAGCTCATTAAATATTTCTCTTTCAGAAAGTTCTGTGAAATATAGTTCTCTCATACATGCACTGTACATTCCTCTGACTTGGAATTTACTAATTGTTACACTTGCATGTTAAGTAACATCAAATGTTACATGAACTCTGATTTATCAGGGGTTTGGGGAAAGAAAGAAGAAGTTATATAGCGATCAATGAGCTTCAAAACAGCAGCGGGAAACAGTTGTGAAAACAGAGCCAAAGAAAAAGTCAGGCTTGAGCCAAATTCCTTTGTTATTTCTGCAGCTACATCTTCTAATCAAATCAACTTTGCACAATATTAAAATAAATGTCACTGTCACTGCCAAAAAAATAACCTTTCTTTGTATAAGGTGACTTTTGTGTCTATTCTTGTCTGACAAGCCATGAGTTACACATTGTATGACATACTTGCAGTCTCAGCATGGGAAGTACATTGTGTTCATTTTATTTAAAACAGTACTCCATTTAAACTATCTTGTACTTCTTCATTAAATCTGTACTTGTAAATGTGATAGTGTTTTAGGGAATATTCTGGCTGTGATCCAACCAGGACCAGCACTAGCTAGAGGTAGTTTTCATGACAGCAGTTATATTAGAAAGATTCAAAAGCAACTTGATATCAAAATATTAAATAACACCTTTTTGTTGATGGCAATCAAGGCCATTTCAAATGGGTTTGAGGTCCTTCCCGCTTTTCGCTGTGCTTCTTCTACAACCAACTCACACGACTCTTGTGGAGAATGACCCTGAATAATTAAGGGTGAAATCAGAGACTGAGTTGCTGTGAAATTCAATTCATTGTTGCATCACGCTACAGAGTTTTACAACAGTCTTCCTATTTATCATGTATTGGTGAATGTGCAGTTCCAGAAAATATCCATACTCCCCCCACAGAAGGGATTGGAATTTCTTGGGGGTCGGGGGGTTCTGTAAGGCCAAAAAATTTTAAATGTATGAAGCTGAATAATTGGAATTTCCAGAGGGGTAGGGGTCTTAGAAAAAATCCCTTTCGTGGGGAAGGTATGGATATTTTATGGAATTACACAATATGTGCATGTAAAACTCAAACCTCTTTCATCAGTTGGACTGCATGAAATGCAGGGCAAAACCTCATCATCTTATCACCATCTCCAGTAGCTGTCAATCAAAATGTCATGCTATCAATCAATGAGCCACTTAATAATAATGATAATAATAAGAATACATTTTTACAAGTTTCATCACTGTCTTAATTTTCAGATCTGAACTGTATAAATGTTCTTTAGATTGTTTATTGTAGTTATGCACACAACTCAAGCAGTTGTGAAATTAAAGGCCTGAATGAGATTGGAACCCATGACCTCTGCAATTCCAGTGTAGTGCTGAAGAATATAAATGTAAATATATGAAAAATCATATAATTATTTGAACTGTAGAGAAAGATAATATTATTATGAAAGCATGATTGATCATCGCAGATATAAATGAAAATAATTATGAAAATATTTATTCTTTCTTGATGATACATGTAGCAAAAACAAATCTTTTCAACCTTGTTTTTCTGGTTCATTCTGAAGATTGTGATCCTGTTTTCTGTCCATCATTTATGATCAACTTACAACACTTCACACTTTGGTGATACTTGTATCAAACATTACTGACAGTACATGTACATTGTACATGTCTCATTACTTTGTTAAATATATATTACAAAAGGTACAATAGAGTATTAAGCCTAAGGATATTGTCACATTCTTGTCCAACAATATACAGGTTATGTTCAGACTCAAAAAATCTTCACTGTTCTTCTTTAAGATTGTCTCACTTTCTTTCTTTCCAAACCTGCTCTTAGTACAGCTGTATCTCAGACAACCATTCAAGTATCATGCTAAATAGAGAAGTTGGGAACTAACCTGCTACAGCACCAATCTGCAAAACAAAGAGAAATTAAAAGCCTTTTCAAAAAATTATATTTATTATTGATCAAATATTATTTAAGCACTCTACACTACTACTGTCAAATTTCATTCACTTTAAGACATCTTTCTGGTTGTTTTATTTAATTTCATTACCAATAAATGAATTTAGAGCTGCATGCACTTCAATAAGAACTCATGGCCCATAGATTAAGTCATAACTTACATGAACTACATGTATCTATAAATTCATATTGCCTGTTAACAAGTTCAGTATCTTAGTTGATAATTTGTCTATTAAGTACTATTAGTAAGTTAAAAATACTTCATAATCATTAATAATGTGCCTGCAATACATGCACCTTACATCATGACTACCCAATTAGCCATGATAGCCGTTTTCAACTTAGCCACCAAGGGATGATTATATCGATAGGCACACAAAAGTATGCAAAGGGAAATGTGCCAGGATCTAGTACACTGTACCTCATCATCAGCATACAATCCTGACCCAGGAAGGGGTGAGTCTCCTACTCGGCCAGGATGTTTGAAGGAAGACCCACTTGATGAAACACCTGAGGGTGCAACAATCAATATTTTAAAGGTTTCAATATTGTTGATTTCATGGGATCTTAAAATGAACACTGTATTGGGTAAGTCTCTTTCAAAACTTTTCTTATGGTGATCATAGTGATTCACAGGGTTGTGTGCCAGGATAAGGAGGGAGTGTCTCCCAGGGGTCTTGAGAGAACAAAAGAACAGTCATGTATTTCAAGAGAATGAGGGATGTTTTGGGGTTAAGAAACAAGGGAGAACTCTACTATCAAAGGGAACTTTGACAAAACTTTTAAGGAACAGTGGGGAGAAAAGATCAAATGATTAAATATTGGTATTTGCTTTTCCACTGACCTGTCAGTGTGACGGTGCCAGGAGGGTGGCTACTACTCACAGGGTATTTATGGATACACTATTCGCTCAGCTCGGTTGGATTTGTGGCCTCACCCGCCTTTCTAGGCACCATTCCCCAAGCTTACCTATTGTTGACGAGTTTAAGGGAACTTACTACCTCCTCCTCCCCTTCCTGGGAGACCCTCAGGTGTGAATAAAAGCAATTTACCTGCAGCCATTTTCCCTTTGGAGTCCAAAACTACAATGCCTATAAGAGAGCAAAATGAACAAAAAAATTTAAAATTTTAAAATTTGAACAGTGAATTTTAGTGTTCTTTAAAATGCACACTACGCTAATCTGGGGAAATAATTAATATATTAAATTATTTTTACAATTTATTACTGTAAACTGCTTCTTAACCCTTTACTGCCCAAAAGCGACTTAGTGATTTTACTCTGTCTA
>CM042755.1:1441760-1451821 GCA_022496165.2 Catalaphyllia jardinei | reverse complement strand
ACCTCCGCGATACCGGTGCGATGCTCTACCAACTGAGCTATGAAGCCCTGATTTTTTTTCACCCAAAATGTTGCTTATGAGAGATGGTCACTCATAAGAGGTTCCAAATACTTATTAATAGTGATTTGACTTAGAAACTTTTCATAATTTTTTTGGAAAACTATTAAACCAGACAATTCAAATCTGTATCATTATAATGATCAAATGCATGTTGGCTCACCCTTGCAAAGCAGCAACAGCACCAAAATGGCATTTATCTCCTAGCATTACTGCGGCATCACACTCCAGCACACCTTTAGAATTTGGGAATCCTCCCCTTCCAACAAAAAAGCAACCTGTCTCTGGATCGTCTTCAATCACTTGAAACAAAACAATTTTTCACAGGGCCACTTTATTTCATATAATTATGCACAATCCCCAATAGAAAAAATTAAGTCTAAAATAATTACCCCCCCCCCCACCCCCCACCCTCCCCAACAACAAAAAACAAAAAATAAAATAAATACCAAATAAATAAATAAATAAATACATTAAAGATCAAACCCCACCATTCTTACACCTTTATAAGAAAAAGGCAACTTTATTTCAAATCCCCTCAAAAATATTCAGAAGATCAAATGATATCAGAGTAACCTCAGATGTTATATGACTTAAGCAACCCCTTTATAAACAGTCTACATCACGGGGTGCAGGGAGGGGGATTAAATGCCCCATGCACACAGCTATCCCCTGCATGCATGGATTGATTAGATTCAACTCTTAATATGGTCGGCACACACAAGGGGACTAGTCCCATGAAGAATTTACACAAAGGGTCTAATCGCAAAGACTTGTCCCATGGACAGTTCGCACAAAGCATTTTGAGGAACAAGTCACAGGGACTTGTCCCCAAATTTAAACCAGTTTGACTTTGTGGGACTAGTCACAGGGACCAAATTTTAGTCCCTGCGACTACATGTAGATGGCTAGTCCACACCACACGTTGGGACTTTTCCCTGTAGCTTGTTGCAAGGACGGTTCGCACGGACTAGTCCCTTTGTGTGCTGACCTTTATGGCTCTCAAGGCTTACATGACGGTCATACACAGGTAGTCTCGTAATGCATGATTAGCCGATTTTACTTGCTTTGAAACATGAATTTAAGAAATTATTCTTTGTGAACCCTGGCCACCTGAAGGTTTTGAGTGATCCGTGAAGATCCCTGAATTATCAACTGATATTCATGATTCTTACTACCACTCTATTCTACATGTATGTAATTTTGAGACGAGAGTTTTCCAAACAATTAGAGTAGTCTGTTAAGAGTGATTTAAAGCTACTGCACACTAGCCGATCTTTTGTCGGCCGACAAAAAATATTCACTTGTCGGCTAGTGTGCAGTGAATTCAGATAAGTCTGCAACAAAATCAGGGCTTGTCAGGCGATATCTGACAGTGCTAGATCTCAAAACATCTTGTCGGGCCTTGTTGGCTAGTGTGCGGTGGACCAAGACAATTTGTCGGGGCTCACACCTACCTCAACCAATGAGGAATTGTCACGTGAACAAGAGTCTTTTCCAACATGTTGGAGATCGACTTGGCCCCAAGCCTAAACTCGGTTGGTCACGACAAAAAATCGGCTAGTGTGCGGCAAGCTGATGTGCCGACAAATTTTAACCTGATTTGACCCCAATAAAAAATCTGCAGTGCTACGGCAAAAAATCAGCTAGTGTGCGGTGGCCTTTAGGTATGTGATTTGCAATATCGAACCTTGACCTTTGCCTTTCTGGATTTTGCTTTCTACAAACACTTTCTCTAGTGTAAGAGCAGGTTATTTAAAAAACGAGCACATTACTTGCTTATTTTCGTGATTTTGAAAAATGAAATTTGGATATCCGTGATCCGTGATTCACTACTTTCTCAATTCATGAACGGTGCCAGAGGTCCCCTAGTACAACCCTCTTACACGTTCACAAAATCACAACCTTACAATATATTACATAAGAGAATAAATTAGCTTAGCTTGTCTGCCCATGCCGAAATAATGTAAAGAATAAGTCTGACAGCTTAAAATTATCATTTTGTCTAGTTACCCAGCAGCCGGGAAGTATTTTTAAAATACTATATAAAAAACCGACACATTGTAAAAACTCGCTTGTGTCTCTCGGGAGATTTCTACGATCATTTTTGTGAACATTGAATGTATTGATCATTCATAAATTTTTGACTGTCGGGTATCCAGATTTCTGAACAACCGTCCTCGTGAGTCGAGGTTTTTGCAGTATACCGAAGCCGAGAGAATTCGTCCACAACAACAAAACATTATTTATAGATCAAAATCGCTTTGCATCTCTTAGCAAATATCGAATGTTCTCACAGGGTTCCGACCTAAATTTTCGTAGAAATTATTCTATGAGGGTAATTACCGTTTACTCCAAATTCCAGAGCATCAAGACACTCGCTCCCTTCGCGTAACTTATCGGAAATCAGCTTTACTGCCTCCAAACTGAATGACCAAGTGCCAATAACGACGGCCATTTTGGCCGTTTAAGGCAAGTCCACTGGGAACGAACCTTTTACCGCTGGCTACAATAACTGTGTTACCCAACCTCCTCCCCAGGGCCTTATCCTCGACCCGACGAAATAATAAAGTCGAATCAGACAAGATCGGAACTGACTGCAAGAACAGAGCTCAAAGCTTAAAACAAGCCACGACGGCAACGGAAACGACAACGCCACCAAACAAAGAGAACAATAGCTGTGCACATGCGTTATAAATCTCTTTATTACATGGCAACCAAATCCTGCCCTGTGATTGGCTATCCGAGAGGGCAAGATGACGCTATCTTTCGCGCTGTCTCGCAAGAAAAGTTTTCCCGAAGCCGGAGCACAAGCCATATGATAAACGGTCTTTGGACACCAGCCGGTTTAGAGATTCCAAACTGAGTTGGGCTCTTTGATGTTTGCCGGGCTTAAGAACGTTCTGACCGAGGAGATAATCATGCATAATGTATGGCGTAAAACGAAAGAATTTGCACGGTCGTGGTGGACCTTTCAACATAAATCTGCCAATCTTTTTTTTTTTGCGCTCCGTTGATGTTTGGCGGGCTTTATAATCATGAGATGTGATGTTGGTTGCCTTTGATGTGCCAAGAGGTTCCTCTTCACAGTAACACCATGACTGAAATTTAATACCACAGCTAGCATTAAAGATTTAGAGAATTTTAAAAACTATTAACTTCAAACTTGTTTGTTTGCTTTTTAAATAGTACCACAAAATTGCTACTCGATTGTGACGTCAAACGACGTCAAGATACATGGTTAACTAAGTAAACATAATATCAATAAAACAAATTAACACAGTCTGTTCTGTATTTGTTGTGTAACTCGAGACAGAGGGCACACATTTTCCCAATACGGACCGACCAAGGCCGGTGAATAACATTTTTATTTATTTCTAAATGCTATTTTTAGAAGGTAGGAGAAACTATTAAGAAAAATTGGAAAAGTCATGTTTTTATTTTACACATTGTCTCATCAACGTGTCAACAAATGTACAATAAAATTAATTGGTCAGGAATATTTTTACACTGTGTGAAGTTTCGCTTTCAAAAGTCAACAAACTTGGCGAAATGTAGAAGCAACAATTTCAATGTTTTAAGAAATCGCAACTTCACTCTGCGCTTAGCGTAGTTGGTTACCATGACCGCTCCCGGAACCAATCAGATTGCAGGATTCTCAGGATATCGCCCGCTCACGACCAAAGAAATAAATAAAGAACCATATTTAACGAGGGTAACACTTTACAAAATTGTCAAGTACTTGTGAAGAATGTAAATTTCGTGGCTGGTATGACGCGGCGTTTCGTCTCGGCCAAGAGACTCATCAGATACTTTTCGTCATACCAGCCACGAAATTTACATTCTTCACAAGTACTTGACAATTTTTTATTGCATATAACTCGTGAACTTGCGGTTGGGAATTCTTCTGCGATAGAGGGCCAGACTGCTAACATCTTGACTTCGCGAACGGGACTTTGAGCGCGATGCTCAACGAGTTTGCTGGAATTCGAAAAGTATCTGATAACACTTTACAGTACTTAAAATCTTTACAAACTTGGCTCGTATACCAAAGCTAGGTAACTAAAATAAACTAAACAAAACGAGTTAAGAACTTTGTACAATGATATCAAACAGTGAATGAACTCCTACTTGAAATTTCAAAGTCTTGTAAAATGAATAAAAAATTTCGCTATGTACATTATCATGTTATCTATACATAAACGATTTAAGAGAACCTCGTTTGATTTCTAATAATTAGATGGTCCAGCTTCGTCGCTTGTGTCTCGCGACTTGGTCTCTCGATCTTCGTGACGTCCACGCTCGTCTCGCGAGTTCCGCTTGCTCGCTAATCGCGACTTTGTTGCTCGTCTCGCTACTTCGTCCCTTGCTGTCGACTTGTGGCAAGTCTACTGCAAAGTGCGCAAAAGGCGCGATCTCCTGGTGACGAGTTATTTTCATGCAATATGTCAGCGAGCTTGTTATGTGAGCTCTTGGACATTTGCGAAATGTCCTGAATAAAGCGTGGTCTTTATATTGAGCAGGCGCCTCCTTCTGAACAGCTTCAACAAACTTTTGCCAAACTTTGTCAGTTCCATTAATTGACTGCGGATAAGGGCGATGTAGTAAGTTTACCACAGCCACTGGGAAAAACATGAGCGCTTGTCCGCGAAATTTCAACTCAACCACTGAGGAAACATATTTATCTGTTAGCCACCAGTTGTGATTTTCGTGGCTGATTTCCATTGGAAATATATGACTTACTGCCTTGGCGTGAAACGCATTGAATAGAGGGTCGAATAATATGGTGGGATTTGCAAGCGTGGTTTCGTTAACAACCGTTTTATTGCAAACTATTCGTATTGTCAAACGGAGTGTACTTGCACCATCGTGGCCTTCATAATCACCTACGCCTACGGCGGGCTCATAATCCAGAAGCCAGTCCTGAAAAACGCTGATTGGTGTAAGTCGCTTCATTTCTGCAGTTGCTGCCTTGGTGAATTTTAGAGTGATGTCATCATCAAGGAAGACATAGTAGAGGTAGTCAAGCCCTCTTTCCATTGCGTGGAAATAAAGCTTATTTCGGCCAGAACCCCAGGTTGTTTCATTGTCAAACAAGTACGTGATATGTGGTGCACTCTTTTCCTGGCATTCAGTTTTGTAACTCAACACAATGATATCGCATCGACATTTTGAAGCATCGCTTAATTCCAGAGTTTGGATTAGACTTGGTGTAAGGCATTGCTCAGTTTGCGTGAGATAAATAAAAGGTGGCGAGACCTTACTTTTCGTTGTGAATTCCGTGATATTCACAACATGAGAGTTTCTTGAGCCTGTGGTCTCTCTAAAACGCGTGTCGTCGTGTACGTTCACTAACAGTCCGGAAGTAACAAACACACAGGTGAAAATGGCTGAAAACCTCTTGATTGTTTGTCTCTTGTTAGTTATCATGGCGAAGGTCTCTCGCAAGGCTTCGTGTCTCTGACAGAAGTCTAGGAAATGTCTTGTTTTGTTTCCAACCCTTTACATTAGCCGCTAAGGTGTTACGACAACGGTCAATTAAAAGGTGTTAAGGCTTCGCATGTCTTCCCGTATCCGGCCCTTTAAGTTAGAGGTTAAGTGCAAAATACATACTGCTCTTCAGCCAATGAGGTGCCGAATACTGAGTCCTTTTAAACCAAGGGCAAAATTTGATATGGTGCAGTATCGAAACCAGTATTAAAAAAACACAATTCGGTTTCCTTTCAAAACAACACACTCCAAACTCAAAAGCAATATCCTTAATGATCATAAAACTTTGAACCGAGGAGAAACCACTTTGCGTCAGACAAATCTATTTTCCGCTGTCAATTCCTGATTTTCATACGTCATAATCACTTATGCAATAGAATTCATTCGTTATAGGCCGTAAAGTTGTTCCAAATTTACCTCTGAAAGGAAATGGAACTATATAACTAATGTTTTGAGATCGATATTAATCTGTTTACGAAGAAACAGCCCGGTTTATTTTCACAACAACTTCACTAGTATACTACATCACACAAGCACAATACCATGTATATAGAATTATTTCATGCTTGGTAATTTACGATATTAAGAGCTGAGATTATCGTAAAAGGGGCTCTCTTTTTTGGAGTGGGGTTGCATTGCATGAAATGTTTGTTTCATATTTGCATCGCGAAAGCTGGACAGGCTAAACTCAACGATTATGTGATTCAGCACACTTTCAATTTGATGCGCATCAAAAGTTAGGGCCATGTGAACGGAAGAGTTCATATTTGTAGTTCGTCACAATATGCAGCTATAAAGCTCATTACCTAATACAGGCTTTAAAATATAAGTCCATATTTTACTTCAGTTTTATCGTGTCCATCCTAATACCCGATCGACTCGTCAGTAAAAATGATATTGGCATGTTACACTGAAACCTCAAACACAACCCTCACAACACAAAATGAATATAACCACATTATGTAAACCCTTCTCAGGGACAAATAAGAGAGCTGCATTGTTCATCAAGAGCGTGGGAGAGCACGTGCAGTCATGACAATTGGCTTGTGGGAATTTTCGTGACTTTCGCTTCCTTCTTCATTGTTGTGAACGTCTCGCAAACTATATAATAAACAAACTATTTAACTATGTTCTATTTAAGAAGCCATTCCATTATCTTTTATAACCGTCAGTTAATATACTGTGTTTGCGTTTGACTTGCCAACACCCCGAATACTGCCGTGCTAGTAAAAATAGACAGATTATATAACTCAGGGTGTGTTTCTTTGGGGTGATCTGGATCAGGATCAGTGATCCAACATCACTCGGGTCGTGCGGCATCAAAGGAAACGATGAATCCGTGACCAGAGTGGATTCATCGGTTCCTTTGATTTACAATGATCTGAGGGATCTTGGATAACTAATCCTGATCCAGATCACCCCAAGGGAACACACCCTCAGATATATCCTGATCAGTCGATCTTGCAGATAACTAGTGACGTCGCTTTCCTGCGGTTATTCCTACGTAGTAGGCCTGTGTTCGGCAACTTCTCCAAAATTGCTTCTTGGTTTTGTGGAGACTACACTCAGTTTTGCTGGTTAGCTTGAGTGGGTGTTGTTTATATCTTTTAAGATCTTGTTTGACGTCATTTGGTTATAATCACAATATTAACATCCGCAACACTGACGAACTCGATAGAAGATGCCAAACAATTTCTAATTATTCCACAGATCTATGTTTGGTCATAATTTTCTCGTTAAAGACTAAACTACCACCCAATGTACACAGAGACTAACCACGATATTAGCTAGCTGTTAACTAAACTGACAAGTTTATATCTTAAACTTTAAAGAACTTAAGTTGTCCTAAAACAATAGCACGAGTACTCAAAAACAGAACCACAATATCAACAGGGCACCATCCTTTTATTGCATACATTAATAGAAGTTATATAACCACAGGCCGCTTAAAGGGCTCAGTAACATATCCTTACCTTCAACAGGAACATGGTAATAAAAAAGCGATACTTTGTGTAGGTAAACTGGTTAATTATAGAGGGTAGCACAGGGGTATTCTCGTGATATGTGATTAGCTGCTTTTATTTTCCGTGAAACGTGAATTTAAGAAATTATTCTTCGTGATCCGTGACCTGAAGGTTCTGCGTGACCCGTGAAGAGCTTGAAAAATCAACCAATATTCGAGAGTTTGAGACGCGAGTCCTTTGAATGGCTAGGGTCTGTTCGTTAGCGATCTAGGTATGCCATTTGTAATAAGGAGCCTTTGGCCTTATCCTTTAACGACTTTGCTTTCTTCAAACTCACACTTTCTGGTGACTGAAAGAGCAGGTCATTTAAAAGAGTACAACACCTGCTTATTTTCGTGATTTGGGAAAATGGTATTTTTGATTTCCGTGATCCAAAATTCGCTAATTTTTTTTTTCATTTCGTGAACCGTGCCAGAGACCCCCTCTGTACGACTCTCTTTATAGTAAAACCATCGGTTAGACTTGAAGTATATTTACGTTGAACATGTTGAAAGTAACTTTTATTCCGTATTTAACGAATCAATTTACAGGTAGAAAGTCTCTTCTGAGTGTCCTCTATAAGCTTCTGCACCAATCGTCAACAAGTCGTTTCTGACGTTGAAAGAACAGGAGAATGTTGAGGAAAAATATGTTTAATAATATTGTTCAACATTCTGTCATAAATTAGTGACACTGATAGCAACTTACTTTAGGTCTGATATGATTCATTTCTCAGGCAGATATTGCCTTTTGTACGTTTGTGTATCATACAATGGCCTTTTAAATTTATATTTTGACCGAAGAAATAGAAGTTAGTCAAAGTTCAATATTTTCGTGTTGTTTCATTGTGCCATGCAGTACCATTCCACACGGCGAGAGAGTGAAATTAGGAGCCTGGTATTATTCTTTAACCAAATTAAAGGTGCGAAAACACTGACAAACTTCAAAAGCTTTCTCGCTTAAGGGTGTATTTCACTTCAATTCGCATGTTCGTCTTAGATTGACACTGGACTGTTTCTCAGTGACCACTAGTAATAATACAACTCTGTCTCAGTACAGAGTGAAAGTGAAAGGAAGATTTCTGCTGAAATATCTTACTTTTCCAGGTGGAATGTTACTGCACTCAAGACCAAATAACACTAAAACATAGTGATATATGAGCAATACAACTTCTGGTTCTCCCTGGGTGTTTTGTTATTGTTTAATCTTCTTTTTTCTCAACATGCTCCACTATCAGACCGATGACTTAACAACAATTGGCTCCTTCGTGTAGAAGACACAGTACACTTTACAAAAAGAACGCCGCTTCACAAACCTATTGTATTCATTGTTTTCCTCGTTCTTTTGTCCTTTTGTCTTCTATTGTTGTACGTCAGCTGTGTCTTCTACACCAAGTAAGAGCCCAACAATTATTATTTTGATACAGAAACTTATAGAAATCAAATGTGAAATGATTCTTTTGAATCTTGATCATCAGATCAATTAAACTGTTGTCAATGCAAATAATTCAACTGAGTAAAGTGTTTCCAAACTTTTGCTTTTACTGTATTACAACTTTCCTCAGCACAAGCGAACGCTATTCCTATACATGTTCTTGTTGAACGTAAGCAGGTGTTCTTTAATTTAAGTGACAAGTGCTTACCAGTGAGCGAGTGTTCTTTAATAGCTAAACGTATGGGTTCGAAGTTTACCGCCTTGTGTTATAGCTAGTGCTAATATTGTGATATTGTTTCTGAGTGTTATCAGTGTTTTAGGTCAGATTTAGCAGTCTTTCATTTAAGTTTAGGATATTAATTTGCCAATTTAGTTAACAGCTACTTCTCTAATATCCTGGTTTGTCAGCTGTTTGAGTTATGCCGGCGGTGATTTGGGAATCTTTCACTACCACGGAAATTTGTGCAAACCTGAATCAGTGTCAATGGTTTGGCAGGTCTAGTTTCTCAGTGTTTCAGCTGTAGTGATCAGCATGTAAAATGACGTCAAACAAAGGTTAAAAGACATAAACAACACCCACGGATCCACAATAGCTCACAAGCAATATAGTCCCCACAAAACCCTGAGTTAAACTAAACAATCTGCGAAAGTTACACAAATCCCAACACATTCCTGTTACAGCCAAAAACCAAGAACAGGAAAGTGACCTCGCCAGTTATTAACAAAGTCCTTTTGGTATGGAATTGCTTTAAATTCACCCCATGAAACGTTTGCATTCAATAAATATGTATCGTATTTGATATCTGAGTTATATAATTTGTCTATTTTTACGAGTAGGTCGGTATTGGAGAGTCTTACCTAAGTACAGCTGTATAATTGATGATTAAAAAGCATTGATACTTAAACAGAAAATAGTTAAATAAATTGTTTATTTTATAGTATACGAAATGTTCACAGCCAAGAACAAGGAATCAAAAATCACTCATATTAGCACTCTCGCGCTCTTGCAGTCTCGCCTTCAGAGCCTGCGCTCCTTTTGGTCAGCACCAAGAATCGAGTTCTCTGGGAGGGTCCAAT
>CM042755.1:1404535-1436760 GCA_022496165.2 Catalaphyllia jardinei | reverse complement strand
CCTCGGTGGGAATCGAACCCACGACCTCCGGATTAGATCTACCGTTCATCATTCACATTCACATTCATATATATTTTAATAGGGTTTTTTAATGATGGTAATGTTTTCCCAAATATATTTATTTACTTTTTTTAGATATCTCTCCTGTCATATTCTGTTGGGCTCAATACCTTAAAAGGTACCCGAAAAGCTCGCTGTGGACCTGTGGACCTGACAGGCACCAAAACTGTTTTTTCGATTCATCCCTTAAAAGGTACGACTAGAACCCAGACCTTTTTGGATGGGAGCCCTCGATGCAAGGAAAAATTGACTGCTCAACATGTTCGGCCAGTATCCAAGAAAATTTTCGGGTGGCTAGTAAGAAAATTTGACAGCATGCATTCAATGGCACCTCTTCATCGAGGGGGACGTGGGGGGCTTATTAGAAACGGAAAAACCGCGCAAAAAAAATCGCCCAATACCGCGAAACCGCAATAAATCGATCTCGTTCAAACCGAACACAGAAATTAAACCCTCACTGACAAAACTTTGGTGGACCAATTGATAAACAATAACCTGAGCCTAACGGGAAGGAGTACAGTAAGAAACAGAATTAAGATATAAAATAAAGAGTAAAATAAATTTGCCCGATACTTCGGTTTGTAAGTACCCGTAGAAGGTTTGTCTTACAAACCGAAATAACGGGCAAATATATTTTACTCTATATTTTATATCTTAATTCTGTTTCTTACTTTACTCCTTGCCGTTAGGATCAGCTCACTGTTTATCAATTAGTCTCAAAAGAATTTTACTGATCCAGGTCTACACAAGATCCGGGACTCTTCACTGGTTTGTTGTCGTGGCCTTTGCCTTACTACATTTTTTAAAGCTTTGGTAGGCTTCAGAATCTCTCTTTCTGTTATTCAATATTCAAACGTCTAAACTTGTTTTACTTTCCGAAGTTCTTTCTGCGTATTCCCCCAAGGTTCAAGGTAAAGTGTTAATTTCATCAGTGCAGAACTCATCGTAGCCTATAAATATTTCATTAAGCGGCTTATATTTTTGTAAATCGGCTCCACAGACCTTTCGCATTGTCAGACGAGAACGGAGCAAGTGAGCGTAATGTTATTCCCGAGAGACGAAAAGAGGAGAACGACAACTCGCAATCGAGCTATAGAAATTCGATGATCCACAGTGTAAAGTCAAAGTCCACAAGATGTTATCCCAGCCGCGGGATGAGATGCTTGATAAAATCTCTCGCTTTTCATATTTCGACCTAAATAAAAGCTGCTATAAGAGACTAGGCTTCTAATACATTCCCCTAAAAGAAAGTCTGGGTACAAGGCTATATAAGAGGCCTCTTGGAATTACAGTTTTAAGCCCAGTTCAGACGTCGCGTTTCTGCGGTGCCTAACTAAATTGCAATCATGTTGGCTCGACTGTAGCACGGCAGAAAAACAACTTTTATTCAAACATCCTGTCAGAGCTGAGCCGAACGAAATTCAGGATTGGCTGAAGCCTCGTAACAATTCTCGCCCGTGGGAACGCAATCTCGCCAAAGTACATTAAGTATACTATAATTTATAAATTTTTCCCGGCAAAAGCAAGACGTTCTAATCGCTGCCATGCCAGAGTCGTGTAGCACGGCACTGCTTGAAGGCACTAGACGAACTAGTTCGGTACAGCTTAAGCATGTAAGCACGACCTCTGAACTGGGCCTTGTAAACAGAAAAATCAGAAAAATCCGAGAAACCACCTTTATTGTTGAAAAAAAGCGAAAACAGAAGACTAGAATCGAAAAAACCTGCAAACCGCACAGGCCACCAAAACTGAAAAACCGCTATTTTTAACTGCCAAAACCGAACCAAACATTGGCCAATCCGCAAAACCGAAAATCCTAACGCCCCCTCCTCATAATTTGTTTCAGTAACGAGTTTTAAAGCCTAAAAACTCATACGCGTGGAGTTTTCATTCTTGTTTCGCTCAGTTCTCCAAAATTCCGACTGTTTTAGAGAAAAGTCCCTAGGAACGAGGTTGGGTAATTACTTCTTTGCCTAAAAATTATACCCAAGCAATTTGGCGAAAATTTCAGCATTTGTACGTGGTATGAAATAAAATTCACGGCAATTGAAGTTGAGGTAAATCTTACCGCTTGGCGTTGAAAACGAGAGCGGAAAAAGCGACGTCTAGCTCTGGTCCAGTGACCCTGACCCTTAATGGTGCCTTAACGGGCACTTAATAAGTCTCAATTATTAGTTTTTTTTAATAATTGAGCCTTTTGTCCCTGTTTGTAAAGTGACACTAATCCTAGGTTGAAAATCATTTTTTCTGGGACATAGATGAATAAACAATCAAAGAAAGTCGAACTCTGTGTGATATAACACGCCGCATTGGAAAATAGTCGCGCTTATTTGTTGCGCACGGAGATCTCCAAAAGTCACCTTAATAACCGTATTTGTTAGCATTGTGGCGTGAACTCCTTGTCTCGTAACAACAACATACCAAGTTTCATCGGAAATCTATAGCGGGTTCTTTTACTAGGGAATCACCTTAAGATAAACGCGCGCGTTTTCCTGTAGGGAATATGACCTCGCTCATCAACTTCAAGAAGGCGGAGCATCGAAGCAATGAACTTTGCGTATATTGTTTTCACTACTGTTTAGCCTATTTGCACCTTTCAAAAGTAAATCTACTGCTTCTTTCAGAGAAAAGGGAGGGAAAACAAAAACTGGTTAGAAAAACTTGTTATTGATCCGTAGAAAAAAAAAAGCTGAAATCGTCTCCTAAAATATCGCTGGGCGTGAGCAAAACAACCGTTTGTGTCTAAATCCTAATCAGTGATGGAAGAGCTTGCATAGTTGCACCAGACGGATCTGATTCAAAGAAACTTTTCCCAAAACCTAGAAAGTTTCTACGTTTACCAACAAAATGATCAAAATCTTTTGAATGCAGAATGCACCATCGATTCGCCTTTTTGTGCTTGTGCGGCGGTTTCAAATGCCTCATAAAGGACTGAATTTTTTGAGAACGATGCCAACATTTCGAATTATTAAAGCAATGGATTCAGTTATACGAAATATCACTAGAATAATCAATCAATCAATCAGTCATTTTTTCATCAGCAGTTACACTTTACAGTTGGACTGGCCCTCTCCCGCGCAGAGGGCACTTTTGTACTGCTGCTTTGACCCCAGGCTACTTGAACGTAGGCTGGTAGTTTAGAGGCTGGGGAAGAGGGAAAAACGGATTCGTGCGAGGAATGCCGGGAAGGACAGATAGAAGAGAGGCAGGTTCCCTCCCTTTCCGTCTTCCCATCTTTCCCCACGCGCCCTACCACTCTCAAAAATTATAAAATTTCCCATAGGGAGCCTCTAAAGCTCTCTCTTTCCCCTCCCAGCATTCCTCGCGCCGTCTGTTTTTCCTCTCGATCTCCACAGCCTCCAAACTACCAGTACAAGGCCAAGTCCCCGAAGGTAACAGCAGCACGAAAGAGACCTTTGCGGAGTCTACAAGCCGGTATATCGCCTGATGTCCATTAGGGAAAGGCGTGAAGTTTGTCAGTGCTGTTAGGTCTATTCATAAGAGTAAGGTTGTCTGAGTAACCGGGACGAACGTCTCTTTTTTTAATTTGACGACTTTGCAATCTAGCTGCCAGAGGCATAATTTTTGCCTTTTTTGTATTCTCCTGGGATAATCACGAACGATACAACTTCATGTGACACCATTTTGGTGCTGTTCCTTGAATTTCATCCTGATCGACTGGGCTGTATTTTTTCATATGAACGGACAACAAAATTCTTCCCTGTAACAGTGCTTAAGTCTAGGGGCCCTTGGTCAGACAAGATTAAAATCACTGCGGGAATATTTCCCCTCCCCTCTCACTCGCCCCCTCTAAACAAGTACAATACGTGAATAGAGAGAATATAAGGACAGCGCGATTACAAGTAAAGAAACATTAATTGTATTTAATTTTCGTTTTTAATAGAAATTTACTTTATTTCTACAGATCGTAGTCCAGTCGCGTCTAACAAGCTCAAAGCCCACAGGCGAGGAATGGAAAAAGTTATTTACAATTTTTTCTTTTACTTCAGTAACTATACACATTGTTTCGTTATTTTTTAGAAATCTACTTTCACTTCCAAAAGGACCGTAAAAAACCTACGCTCTCTCTTTCTCTCTCGTTAGAAATATATTTATAAAGGATATATAAATTTACTGAACGCTTCTGAACGGCGCGGTTTTTAGAATGGCTGCTTATCATTTCTCGAGCTGATTGGTCATAAAAAAAAAAAAACTGACCAATTTGAGTTGAAAACTATCGCGATTTCTTCGACTGTTGAGCCCTAACTTGTTAAACTAGTTTCGTGGTGGTTGAGCTATGACTTGTTTAACCAGTTCCGTGGTTCTCAAGTCTTTTGAAAACCGCCCTGCCAAAAGAGAACTTAAGTTTTGCATCTCAGAACACACTCTGCGCCCGCATGTAACACCTCAAAGTGAAATAATGGAATATCTTCCAACATTTTGAGTGTCGGCCTGAACAAGAGGTTCCGTGTTTTCAAGGGAGTCAGTGGGCAGGCCACTTTCTAATGGAGGCAGCATTCCGCATATCTGAGCGCGTTTATAAGATGATGTTCGAAAGACTTGTTTGTGTGGATTTTGTTTGTAAGAAGGAGTGCGTCGTAGCGGATTGTGTCTCGCGTCGATGTGAAGTTGTTGGAGTTGATGGTGCAAAGGAAGAGGATACGGAGCCTGATTATCCGATTGAAAACTAGTTTTTTGTTCTACAACTGGCTCCATTCTCCCACCAGTTCTTTCCAGTTCATTGACAGCCATGAGTTCTTCATAATGTTTTTGTAGTTCTTCACGCATTTGCTCGTAGACAAAGTGATGTTTGTATTCTGAGTGAACCACCTGCTGGTCCGTAAGTTCAGAGGGCGACAGAGATTTTTGGTACTGTTCTTGTAATTTCTGATGCTCCTGTTGCAGTTTTTTTATTCTATTGTGCGTCGTTGCCACCCGCAAATTCTGTTGAAAGGCTAGCGCTACGGCATTGCCATCCGACGCACGCCGACCGAGTGGCACGTGAAAATTTGACCTGGGATCGTGAAGGTGTAGTCCTGAACCTCTATGTAACATGAATTGTGAACTGGACCCCGAGGAGCCATTAGTCGGCCCACAGTGTGAAACCACGATAGCTGGTTTTATTTGAAACGTGGGCACGTTCGATTCTTCAAGCACTTCCTCTGAACTGCCGCGCATCAGCCTCAGTGGATGACGCCCAGGTACAACTATTGGTTCCCTGTGCATAGTATGAACAGTATGTCGCCTAACTTTGGGTATTTCTTCGTCAGTGTCCTCACTTTCCATGTTTTCTACCGCGGAAGAGTCTGTTTCTCTACTAACACTGATGTCCAGTGAAAGCGCAGGCCCTATCATTTGACGCGGTGAGATCGACCGCGCCTTGAGTCCGGGCTCGCGTATCGGCGACAGTTCTTTTACGCACTCCGTGGCGATTTCCCGCCTTATTTCAGGCGGCGTTGGAATGCGCTCGTGCAGTTCATTGATGGCGTATTGTAAAGGAATATAAGGTCGAGCTGGTTGTGCTGGGACCGTGCGCTGCGCTGCACGACTGGGCACCACAACAACATTGTTCCTACTCCCTCGTACAACCGCGGCCTCCGCGATCCCACTCGGCCGACGAAGTCTGGTCTCTAGTTGAGTTTGTAGAGGGTAACTAGCTCTGTGCTGTCTCAACCGATCCACAAGTAAGAAATAAATAGCAGTGTGATGGTCATATGCGTTCTCGGCCAGAGCCTGGGAAGGAAAAGACAGTATTTCAGTTAGAGTCGGTTGAAACCATCTATCTTCATATCATCTCTTATCAGAACACACTAGTGCAGCACAGGGGTTCAAACCAAATGAAACCTCAACACGATTCGTCCACTGTACCATTGGGAAAAATCATGTCTTCAATTGTAAAAGGCATTAGCACTAATGATTCTTTGCTTCAAAAACAGGTTTTTCCCTTGTTTCCCGAGGCAAGACTGTCTCGTTCCGGAATCCAGTCCCGAATGGCGGGCCAGTCATTCGGGACGGGATTCTCGTCTCACGGAAAGCGCTCTTTGCGTAAAGGTTTCTCCGATAGAGAAAAATAAGAAAGTACTTTTACCGTTTTTGTTCTTTCGATGTCGATGCCAAGTCCATGCATGAGCTCAAGCGCTTGTTCATTGTACTCATCCAGAATTTTCTCTCCCTCCAAATTGTCTTCGTCATTGTAGGACAGAATGGTTTTCACAGCGGGATCTGCTTGCATCCATTTGTGCTTCTTGATCTGTTCAATAGTATAACGCTGGTTTGGGTCTTTGACAAGCATGTGTCGGATCAAGTGTTCGCATTCTGGGGAGGAAAGTTAAACATGAAATTTCCGGCTACTGTAAATTTGATAGAAGTGGAAACTCCTAGAAATTACCGTTCTGCGGGTATAACAAAGAAAACGCCACGAAAATATTAACCAGCGATTCGAGGACGAGGAGACATCTTCGTAGCTCCCGAAGTGAACCCGAACTTTAACATCCAATCAAAACATAGAGCTAACGCTCGGTGGCGTGTCACATGGTTGCTTAGCAACAAAACACGTGTGAGATCATCGAAAAGGACTCTGTAACGTTTGGGAGGTCATTTTGTTTGCAATTTGCCATAAGTTTAGCTCTGTGAGTATTCTAACGTTCGTTCTGAAGTTTTAATTCATCATGTACATGCTGTTAGTAACATCGTAACAGCAAAACAGGTAAACTTAAGTTAAACTAGCGGACCGTAACCATTTTGTTGTTCATTACTATCTACGTTTTCTGTCAAAAACAAGATTCAATCTTAAAACCTTTTTGTAAAATAAGCTTAAAACAAATTTGTCCAATTGCAGTCAAGCTTTATACCTGTGGACATGAAGAAAGGAATCCTAAATCGTCCTTCCAACACTCTATCTCGAAGGGCTGGGAGAGTTCCACCATCAAATGGCAACGCACGGCAGATAAGTACGTACAGAACAACACCCAAGCTCTGTCAAAATCAGTACAAGTGGATTGTTTAGTTTATGATCATTTTCAACAATCTCGAATTAATGCTGATACAAATTCAAACACAACAGTATTGAGAATGCAACGAATTAATCATTTATGGTTCAAGCTTTTATGCTGGGATGTGATTGCTTCTTGTAACACTTACCCAAATGTCCAACTGTGGACCATGGTAGAGCTTTCCTTCGAAGACCTCTGGGGCAGCGTAAGGAGGACTGCCACACCACGTGTTTAGAGGACTCCCAGGGGTGTAGTAGTTTCCAAAACCGAAGTCTGGAAGACAAAGATCAGAGACAATTAAGAATATTTCCTTTAGAAACCTAGACAAGCAGTATAGTGCTGTTGAGTGGTTAGTTGATGCTGTACTCGTCTACAAGATTAGCGAGATTTACAATATCTTGCATCTCAACTTAGTTTCGTTGCAAAAACTGTCATGTTCTCTTGAGACAGGCTACCCAGTTGTAACTGACATATTTTACAACTGAGATCATAGGTGACCCAACTATAATATACATGTAAGAGTTTGTATGCAGATAAGGAACTGAAAGAGTCTCCAAATTTGTCTTCTATCATAACACAATGGGGTAAAAAACACAGTTTGCTTACATCAGTCATTTTAACACCCCAGGATGAGTAGAAATGACACCAAACAATGTTTAAACATCTTTAATTGGTGGATTACTTATTGATCAATTTTAACTTCAGCTCCTACATTGTAAACAAACCCAATATACCGTATTATAACAATAACAATAGCAATAGCAATAGCAATAGCAATAACAATAGCAATAACAATAACTTTATTTAAGTCTCAAATCATTCTAGCTGAGCACAAGTGCTCTACTAATTGGTAAGTCTGCATGCGAGCTAGTGGCCCATCAGGCCAGAGCTTATCCCGGTTTCCTTAGCATTAAGCGACTAGGAGTATTTCTACTCCCCCCTGGATGGGATGCTAGTCCATCGCAGGGTTACCCCCCAGCATTAAATTCGCCGGTACCCATTTATACACCTGGGTGGAGAGAGGCAATGTGAGACTAAAGTGCCTTGCCCAAGAACACAACACAATGTCCCCGGCCAGGGCTTGAACCCGGACCACTCGATCAGGAGACGAGCGCACTAACCATGAGGCCACCGCGCCTCCTACTAATTGGGGAGACTGTAAATCAAATGAAATGTTGGTTCTTGAGGTTCTTGAGTTCTTATGCTTGGGTCACCTACTCTATGTTGAGATCTATTCCAGTAACTTGGCTGGAAATCTTTCCCATGTACTGAACACTCCAGCCAGGTTACCAGGGTGACATATGTCAGCTGCCACTAAAAGCTAACTAATTTTTTTGTCATTCTTTCACCCCAACTTTTCAAGCCATCTTACCTGCAATTTTTATGTTTAAATTCTGGTCTAGAAGAAGATTTTCAGCCTATAACAAAAATGAAACAACAAAATAATTAGTGTACTCATTTGCACGGATTGTATTTTACTAACACATGTAGGTGCATAGCTTCCAAGAACATGTTTGACAAAGGTACCAAGATATACGTACATGTACAGCCTGATTGAATTCAACCTAATTTGACAAAACAGCATTGCACAAAACATGTTTTGAACACTATGAAAATAGTACAACCAGAGGTGTATTGCAGAAATCAGAATTGAATCTACCATACATAATTTAGGTACGTGTATGTGTAATTTCAATCTAATCAAAGCAAATCAAACTAACAAACAAAAAACATCATTATTTTAAGCTTTGAGGCAAGAGCACAGAGGTAGAGAGAATCCATTTGGCAAGTGAGATTTACATGTAAACAGACAATGAAAGTGAAGTCCAAGCAGTTTACATTCACGTGCAGTTACAGAGATTTGATGAACATGTAAATGCTCCTCAAAGTGTAAATTATAGCTGTACCATTAATGAATTGCATCCTGGAAATGGACGTGTACATATGTTCTGTAACGAACAGTTTAACTCTAAACTAAGTATGTTTTGTTTAAACAACAACATACCTTTAAGTCGCGATGCACCACATGCCTTTTGTGGCAATACTCCACTGCACTTAAAATCTGTGCGAACTTTTTCCTTGCCTCTTTCTCAGGCAGAGCACCATGTGACAAATAATCTGTGAGTCAAGCATAGAGAGTGATTATTTATTTGACCAGCTGTATGGATCTGACCCATGAAAAGACATCTAATATTAATTCTTTCTACAACTTGAAAGTGAAGGAAATAGGAAAAAAATCTTCATACTGCTAATCTGAATCTAGACTTTGTTCTTAAAAGCAATTGAAAGAGCATGTAACTGCTTTACATGTAGCTGTTAATAATATTGCACATTAACTTATGTACATAAACTTATTTTCAGATATACCTAAGTTCTGGGGATAAGACAAAATTCAATTTTCCTTGGAATGTGTACACATGTTTCACTGGCTGCCACCATTTTCACTTTCCAGATGACAATTTACAATAAAATGATATTTTTAGTAAAACTCTCTCTTTATTTTGGACTTGGAAGAATGGTAAGTGTAAAATGAAGATTGCAGACTGCAGATTGCAGGCCAGGGGTAAAATGCAGACTGCAGACTATATTTTTTAACTGAATCATTTTTACTTACCATTTCAGTATTGAGAGCTAAACCATAAACAGGCTACCAAAAGTGAAAATTGTGTAGGCTAACCTGACTGATATTCATGCTGGCCGGAGTAATAAATAGGCTTACCAGAGTGCTGACTTTTGCTGGGATTAGCCTGAATAAACCTGTTTACCATGATTGGCACTTGACGATAAAAATAACATGATATATAGTTACAAAGTCTGTAGTCCGCAATCTGCATTTTACCCTCAATATGGATTTTAACCCCAGTCTGCATTTTACACTGAGCATGGAAAATTTCAATAGTATATCCATTTTAATTTACGTTACAAGATAGAACTATACAAGCATTTTGAAGAAAACGAAAGGTTCAAGGTAGTTTGAAAGAGAGCATCTTATCGTTTAACAATATATCTATTGAGCAATGTGATTGATTTAACTGCCATAATATTATTAATTTTCTTTAGAAAAAACTACAAGCTGTGTACATGTACTGGTAGTTTAAATGGTTTATATAATCATGAAGCAACTAAAGAAAAGAAAAAATGCAGACATGTTTTTTTTCCATATTTTACATTGACTTGCAAAAACTCTTCTTCATGATTAAATAGAAAGACAACATAACCATTTTTTTAATCTCTGAGTGGTTATTTGCATTTCTCAAGGCCCAATAAAAAACTCAGTAAAAAACTTTTAAAAACAAATTTAACAAACGCAAAGCAGTTTTTGACAACCTCCAACTGTGAAAATATGATAAAATGTAGATCTTGATGAATTAGGCTTCTTTTTAACATTGACCTTTTCTAGTTTTATCAAAGTCAATTGTGTTTTATCTTTGGATTTGTAATTTGTCACAACAATTTCACACAGGATGCAAAGAGAAAAGTTTCTTGAATGGGAAAAATACTTAATAATCCGAAAAGAATTATGCACTATTGCCACTCTTGAAATGTACAAATTGTACTTAATTGCATAATGAGTTTATTAAAATAGAAGTCTCCAATTTTCCATTAAAATAATTCACAAAATGCAAAAATTCAAAGAAAATTAGCCTAATTCAGGTGACAACAGCAGAACCTGAAGTACAACAGATATATGAACACTATTTTATGAGGGCTTATGACACTTTAAACCCATTAAAAACTAGAAACGAATCCAATAGAACCAAAATCCTGAAAAGTTGAAGGATGTTTCAATCCAAGATTCTCTGTACGTAACCAAGGTTTGTTTTCATTAAAGCTGCTCTCACTTGTACCTTCAACCTTCAACGCATTACCGGCGAATAGGCGCTATGTTGGCAAAATAAAATATTCTTAGCTTTATGGTGGCAGTCGGCACGAAATTAAACCCAAAAGCAAAACATTGCCCGATTTGAAGTCGATAAAACGAATAAGAAAACAAGACGTGATGATAAATGTGATATTTCATAGTGTACCCAAACTAATACGTCACGCATACCAAGATTTGGGTGAATATTGACTGAACCGCCAAATAGCAGAACTCGAATTCACCGGAAAACACACGGCCTCTCGATGTTTCGCCGAATTCCGAACCCTGTATTCCTAGCATTGATTTCAGAGGACCCAGGGAACACTTTGAACCCGAAGAACGTAAAGAGTATAGTTCAACTGTATGATTAATCGCCAAGGAACAAGGAATAACATAACGGACAGAATACAATCACGCTTTCCTTTAAATTAGAACTCACTAGCGATATTAGCATAAGGGGGTCTTTAAAAACATGACACTTACTGAACATTTCTCCGTTGCTGGCGTATTCCGTGACAAGGTATAGCATACTTTTCGTTTCCATCACCTTTCGACGAAAAATCACAAACAGGAAAATTAGCTTTGCAAGTTACGCCGGTGAAATAATTAGTACACGTAGCTTGAAGCTACATAAACAAATGTCACAAATGAGGCCTTAGCTGTTACTAATTTTACAATGCAGCGGTGAAATTCGCCGATGCATTCAAGCGCTGCGAAAGGCACTTCTGTTATAGAATATAGCGAGTGCATTGTGTTGGTTTACCTGGTATAGTTTGACGATATGTGGATGGTGAAGTAGTTTCATTATCTGTATTTCGCGATGTACTTTCTTGAGGTTCGTTTCATCCAACTGAGTTTTGTCGATTATCTTAATGGCGACCTGGGCAAACGGAGGGAAAGGCGAAAGATATAAGTGAAACTTGCGTTTGCTAAGTGCACCATGTCCCGGCTTTCGCACGCGGCATCAAACATCAACGATTGTTCGATCGATCTCTTTCACGGTGCACAAAAACAGCTTCGATTCGCTCACCTGGCTTTTTGTGACGCGGTGTCTTGCCAGCTTCACCACCGCGAAGTTGCCTTTACCAATGGTCTTCTCGATGTCATAGAATCCAACTTTAATCGCCCTCTTAGTGCGTTCCGTCGCCATTTTAGGCCCTGCATCCGAAGAGATGCGCCTGTGAAGGCGAAATACAATGCGTTTGAGCGACAAGATTCACAAGGAAACGCGTTATTCATTTGACAAAGACATTTCGCCTCCAGTCTATGCATGCTTTTCATGTGCAAGACGTAGCCAATGACGTCATCGGACGTAATTGATGCCACGAACGCGTAAGGTTGCCATGGGGATAAGACGGGACAGCAAGCGCAAAGAAAAGGTGACGTCAAAGTTTTTGTGTCCTAACAAAAGAACCTTTCGAGGTTTGATCTTCCTCGTTTGTAAGTGAAACTGACCGCACAATTCGCTTTAATTACAAACTTAATCGACGGTCCCTTGCTATTTTGCTACGAGAAACCATCGCGAGACAAAAGCGGTTTTCTGTGCGGAAACTGTCATAGCCGATCCCTTTTGATCCCGATATGATGACCAAAAAGGTTCGATTTTCAATCTGTCAGATTGAGTCCCGAAATCATCTCCCTTCAAAGGGCTGAAATTCAATGTTAGATGTCACAGTGCTTTGTAACTTGGTAACCTAAGGTCTTGTTAAATATTAGAAAACGTGAAAATTCCCATTACTGTTACGCGCAGCTGAACAGAACACCATGGCGAGCGGTGTGTCAAAACTAAGATAACCAGAGCACTAACATTACATACGCAAGCAAGTGTCAAAAGCTCCAAATGTTTGTGTATAAGAGAAAACAAAAAATTAAGAAAAAACATTTAAGAGTGCTTTTTTCAATAGGCCCTTAAAGCGGTCAGCTTCATCTCCTCGAGCTAGCAAGAACCGAAACCGCACGTAAATTGTGATCACAAGGGTTTTCCGGTCAAAAATATAGTTATAGGAAAAATGTGCGATGAGCGAAAAGTTGTAAACAGGAAAAGGCAGGCGAGCTGATGAAACGATATGTCGGCTGAACTCGAGAGCCACAGATTTTTTAAATACGTGGAAATGTGGCTACAGAACAAGCTGTAGATGACTTCGATCTTCCCAAATGTCGTCATGTGTTTGTAATTTAATGATAGTTTTGTGTTTTTGCATGTAGATGGCAACCTGCTAGCGAGGTCATTGCTTCCTGTAGCGGGTTGTTTTCCCTGTTTTAAATCTGAGAAATCTTCGTTTCAGAAATGGGCCAGCGATCTCCGAAAACAGGCAGCTTAGAGATTTCAAGAAATATCACTCTGCCTTTTCAGTGATCGATGCAAAAAAATGGCATGAAACAATAGGATCGCGCGCGAAAAGCCATCAAAAAATGACACTCCATCAAATTGCCCCAAGCAAAAAGCTCACCTGAAAGTTTCGTTTTGCACAATCTTGACAGCGTTTGCTTAAAGCTCGATGCAAACTACGTTTCAGCAAGCTATGGGAGTGAATAAGCTCGCTACTGTTCACTGTCGGGTTTGCAACGTCGAAAGTTTGCATTTTAATTTAAAACAACAAATCGCTAAAACACAGTCACATCCGAAGAGTTGATGACGTCACAGTGAAGGTTCTGGCGTCTTGTGGAAAGCTCCATCAGGCCAACTGCGCGTTCACGAGTTGTTGCATAACGAGCAAAGCGATTATGAAATAATTTTCTAGCCTAGAAATTGCCGGCAGACTATGGCAAAATAAAAATCGTATCCATTCACGGTTGACGGGCGCAATAGAGCTTTCAGATATTTTGAATTGCAAAAAGGGCGAAATAAATTAAATTTTATTACAAAATAGTTCAGCGGGGTACCGTAAGTTACAAAGCTGACCGACTTGATAATTCTCCTGTGCAGTATTAAGACACTGTCAGCAAGAAATTGGGAATGAAGAAAACCATCGAGAACTTTTGCATGATTTGCTCTTCATGTGTCGCCAAATTATTTCTATTTTGAACACGGTGCAGGGTGATAAAATGCTTAATTATAAACACCCTCCCCAGCTGTTTAGGATTAAGAGTCAATAAGTATCAATTGTTGTTCCAGACTCCAATACTTAGCGTTTTGTTATCCAGTGAGTCAACATTTCGCGAGTATATCTCTCGGAGGGATGCGAGCTCACTCTACTGAAATTGCGGATGCAAGCGGGGAAAAACAATTGCAAAACTCACTGGAAATATCACTTTGAAATTTCGATTTACCTCGTAGTTAGGAGCCTTCTAAATCTCCTGCTTCTTACAGAGTTTTCCGGGTCAAGGAAGGGTAACATTTAGAGAGCTCTTTTTCATTATGTGCAGCGATTGCGGAACATAGCAGACTGACTTGGAAGGTAATGTCCGGGTCAGTTATTTCGAAACCAAACCGTGCCTGTGCGTTGTAAATATACACTTACGTTCGCTATTTTTAGTTCTCAGTTTGTAAGAAAGGTCAACTTGCTCTCAACACGGGTGAATGGCGATATCAACACAAGATTTGAAGCGTGTACGAGCTCCCACACTAATTTGCGGGGAGTCACGTTTTTGTAAGCGGACCTCGTTCGTGCACTTTGTGAATTATAAATAATTCGCGTTTTCAGACGTAATGTGAGTCAGCCTAGACGCATGTCATGCCTGTGATAGAATTCTATCCTTTTTTATTTGTATCTGAAATCTTTAAGTCATTGCAACAGTGACGTGTTTCACTTTCAGTTTGCACCGACCACGCACTGTTAATAAAATGGGCACCAGCTGACTCCGCCATGATAAAAATGCACGTGATATCCTTCTTACATTTACTGTTTTTAGTATTAATTGACAATAATTTGTTTTAAACGGCCATGAATCAATATTTCGTCCTCTTCTTGATTGCATAGCGTGGCTGCCTCGCAACAAGTGCTCACGTATTTGAAAGGAATTCAGCATCCGTGTTTCACGCGTGGCTTCCTCGCAGATTCCATCACGCGAGTAAACTCGACTGTTGGTGTACTCTAATAATGGAACAGAGAATTAACTATGAAGTGTAAATTAAAGTGCTAATTTAACCCATGAATAACCCACTGGGCGTGAGCCCTAGTAAAGGGAATCAGGGAACCACACGAGGTAAAGAAAAAATCTTTTGACCTCGGTTCGATTCCCACCGAGGTCAAAAGATTTTTTCTTTACCTCGTGTGGTTCATTGATTCCCTTTACTAGGGCTAACGCCCAGTGGGTTATTCATGGGTTAAATTAGCACTTAGATTTACACTACAGAGTTAATTCTCTGTTCCATTATTTGTGTTCATAGTGCTACGCGGCACAACATTCATATTTTGTTGTACTCTGTTTGGCCCCAAGGATTCTATCTTGTTTGGAAAGTGATAAAACGACAAATTCAATTCAATTAGATTTATTCAATAAATCTAAATGAACTGTAAGAAGAAGTGAGGCAGCCGAGTTCAGTCACTCCACGTAATCCGCGTCAATCTCTCCCAATCTTAACAATACTTGTTTCTTAGTAACTTTGCCGCCTTTTACGTACCTTAACAGAGCTGTTATTTAAAGGTTTCCTTTGATTGCGATAATTCCGGATCTTTCCTATTTTTCTACTTTCCTTCATCTGCCATTCAACCTTGAACTGGTGATTGGTAATTGTGCCCGGCACAGTAATACGGCTACGAGCTCTAAAAGCAATCAACTGTGTTTCTTGCCAAGAAAAACACCAACGCCTCGTTGGTTTTCGAAGACGTCAAAACATTAAGGGGCATTAATAGACAGTGGGTTAATTTCCCCAGGAAAAAGAAAAAAAATATATCTGCGGAAGCTAGTTTTCATTTCATCACGTCGAGTAAGTGAAACATTTTCTGGGAAAACCCGATAACCGCTGATTGTTTTTCTTGTAAAACCGTCAGAACGAGCGCTGACTTCAACAGGAAAACGGAACACTTTGTAATTTGTATTCACAGCAAAGGAAATTTACCGGCAAGTCATGAGCAAGATAAGGCGCAATCCACTTGATGTTTTGGCATAAACTTCCGCATAGCGCTAAAAGCGCCATTCATTTTCGTATGGTTGATTTTACCTTTCCCCATTTCACGGGTCTTAAGCATGAGTCATATTAGTATGTCTATAAATGTTTCATTTGAAGAAAAAAACAATTGACTTTATAATGATGTTACTGAACTAGGAACGCACGGTCGCTTTGTAACACTGTTTCTTTGTATGTTTCAAAATAGATTATTGCAGCTTTTGTTTTGACATTTACAGACGGGAAATGAACAACCCTCTATTTATTTAATAACATTGCTTTGTAGTGATTGCCATAAATTTCTGTCCGCGATAGCTCCGAGAATTCGAAGCTTATTCCTTTATTCTCTTAATGTGGGGAGATTATAGACTTTGGTGACACTATGTTCCCTGGGTGGGTTTTCATCTCAGTTTTACACCTGTTTGGGAAGAACTGACAAACGTCGTGATTTTCCAACGCATTCACCGCTCTGAAAGGTTCGCCTTTACAAAGCAAACGAATAAAGAACCTTACTAAAAGGATCCTTATATGTGAACAGACGTTTTAACAGAAATATGTATAAAAAATCACACACAATATATTTACACCCTGAAGGACTAAAACGTGTTGGAACCACAGGACTAACATGCTCACTCTGTAATTAACTCTTAATAAACACAGAGCAACTGTCTAACATTTTAAGGTAACTGAAAACTTTGGAAAATATTTACTTTACATTGGCCAATATGCTTCGGGGCTGTTTTGAATTTACCCAACTTTACACGCCTTCGATTTCAAGTGGTTAATATTCCTGCCGGCAGCTATATGTATATAAATAGCCCAGACGATATTTTGCTTGGATGAACTCTTTGTCACGCACGTGTGCTTTTAGTCACGTCATCCTATTGCACAAGCACTTTACTTAATTCATGCACGAAAGGTGTTACGAAAGCTTTCCGAACTCTCCCGAACAGATGAACAGGACACGAACGAGTTACGTGCGTGAGGTTCCCTGACGCATTAGATCACTCTATATCATATCAGCTTGACGTGTATTCATTTACGCAGCCTAATTTTAATTCGGCGAAATTTCCAAAACTACTCTCAAATTTGTACAAATCATGTTTAGCTGAATTTATTTTGCCGCAGTGTACTGTTTTAAGCAGGTTCTACGTTTAGATGAAACACGGTTTCGGTATCCTGGAGGTATTTAAAACATGAAAATTCTTTAGCGACGCAGAATGCCCTTTGAATAATAACAGAAACAAAAAATCAAGTTGTTTTTGAAACCCTGACAATTTCTTCCGATTTTGATAGAATACTTCCTCAAGAGACTACCATCTCTTGACTTCCTGTAGAAGTAAAACCTCTTGGAAATTGTTGGCCTTGCAAAATTGAAACTTTTATCTATCATTCTATGATAACTTTTTGACAAATTATTTCTATGCAAATTTCATTTTCTGTCCAACAAGATAGCTTTGTAATTGATGTGATGGTCGAATATTTATCGTTGTTATAACAAAGCTCTTGATAAAGTCACCGCATAGCAAACTTTACAAATTATAATATTTTTATCAGTTTGTTTATTTGTTTACATTTGGTGTGTATGGTTGGAGAAAAAGTGGAACTACGAGCGATAAAAAGCAATTGAGAATTGTCTTAGTGCAAGGAAGTTACTAATTGTCTACGTTTCTCAAAAATCTCCATGCTGTTCTAAGTATTTCTTCCTACCTTTCGGGTCAGAAAAACATCGTATTTTGTTTTTATATTTCTTGTGGGCTTTTGCGATAAAAAAGGAAACAGGTAAAAGGTGTTTGAGTGCTTTTAAAAGCTGTATCGTGTATAACACCTCCAACAGTGCTTTGCATTCATTCGGTAATAACGTTTCCAACGAGTCTTTTCTTTCAACTATTGCGATTGATTAATTTTTAGCGCCTTTAACGCGTAACAGCGTAAACCAGTTGACGTAACGACTCCTCCGCGTTACATCTTATTGGTTGTCACTGATCGAGAGCACGTTTTCCTCGTGCAGGGCTTAACGATGACAGAAAAGTGATTGTAAGATTGTATACATGTAGGAGATAACAAAGATCAGGTTTTCGCAATCTTCTAAGACCTGTCTCCTGTATGGTACTAACAGTAATTTATTGTTGTACTCCTAAATTGAAGCGTGCATGACTGCTATTCAAAATAAATGTTACCATTACATGCTGTATATTTATGCTCATAATAAATCTTTTGCGCCTCCAGACAGTTATTGTACACAATACTAAATAAAATTTACACTATATTGATTCGATAGATTCAAATTAATTTTAAGTGATAAAGTCGATGCTCCGAGGCGGCCCTTAAGCGTTTTTACTTATCAAGTTCCCGTGCGCGTGCTAAGTCAGTTCGATTTTCTTTACAGCAGATTACGCAGAAAACATTACAGACACGGAAACAATTAGTTTTCCAGCAACGTCAGAAAATGCAAATGTACTTGACAGTGCTGAAAACAGTGATAAAAATAGAAGAAAACCAGATGTGGTAAAGAGTATTAAGCAATTTCGAAATGCCTGTTTAGTCCTCTGCTTGCTCCACATTTTCAGATCGCTTAAGCGCTTCTTACCGATGGAATATTGTGCTGGAAAATAAACAGCAATATCGCTCGCAGATGTGAGTTTCCTTTACGTAAACGGAATGAAAACATTTATTTTATTTTATTTTTTCTCAAAATGAGACAGCAGCTCGCGCCTTCTGAAAACATTTATCCAAATTTTGCATCTTTTTTCTTGCTATTTTTTACATCGTTTCTTCACCGCAGTTGATTTAGAATGTATCGAAAAAATATAGCGAATCGGAAATGTATAAACTTTGTACAACGCGATAGCAACGGCGTCGCCAAATTCGATTGATCAACCGGTTTATTTAGATATATTCACCACAAGAGCGATTTTAAACAAAATTTACGTCTGGTATCCCTTAGATCGTTGCCTACTGTTTATATATGAATGAAGCATTTTCAAAATTTTTCTCTCTTCTATAGGCTGAAAAAGCTTTAACTTTGTAACAAAACACGTACACTGCAAGCAGCGCTTTTGGCAATTGGTCTGTCTAGATTTCCACATAGACAGTTTTACCACGAACTTGAAGAAAGGTTTAGAGAACGCTTACAAGCTATTGAAGCAGGGTGGAAATTATTTTGTACTCACAGGTAGGGACTTGTGTCCATGAGTTCATGAGCTTCAGCTACGACCATGGTTGCATTAGACGGGGCAAAACCGACCTTCACTGTTGTATTTCTTCCAATCTTTAGCTGTCGTTCACCATATGCAAAATACAGTTGTCTGTTCATCAAAGACTATTATCCGGCCCACGTCATTCAAAACAAAAGCTTACGTCATCCACTTCTCGCAACGTCATGTAAACTTGAGTGAAAATCCGTGCTTTCAGCTGTAAAATCATCGAGTACTTTTGAACGTAGCGCAGTGACATTTTCATGCGCTAAGGCACGTATTGGGTGATTAAAAGAACTCCGAATACAAAATTTAACAAGAGGGAAGAGAAAACTATTGCGTGTTACCACGCGGTGGTCGGCATTTTTGAGTTCGCTCCCCGCGTAATACTGATCACGTGATAAGCGATATCCATGTCAGCAAAGTAATTTGTAAGATCAGATCTCTTTATCTCGATTTTTTTATTTATTTTACTTTTTTTATGAAATGACGAAACGTAATAAAATCCTTCTAAACAGTTATCCAAATAGGAATGGGTCGAAAAGTTCATACGCCAACCGATAACCCTAGAAACAAATCGATTAAATATTAACCTCCTCGCAAAAGTTATCTTCCTCTGACATCTCTGTTTTGCATTTTTGGTGGAGCTGTTAGAAAATTAATTCAGTTCCGAAAAGCTTCGTTTACCGGACGAGCTTGTGGCGTCTTAACTGGGATGCTAAGCTGCTTATCTCAAATATTACAAATTATCATCATAAATTAAGCTGTATTCTAATTTGAAAGAGCCATGACAGAAAATTATTTCATTGATATTCAAGGAAGGTAAACTGTCAGATATCAACCAAGTGAAACATGATTCCTCGCATTCCTGTGTGGATGGAAAACATTTTGAAAACGCATTATTTTGAAAGGTCTGAAAGCGGTGACGTTACTAAAATCATGTGATTTCCTTGCCATGTTCTTCCTCAAACACTAAAATGAGCGGTGATTGTTTCGGCGTAGTGCGGACTGGAAACATTTGATGAGTTTTCAGAGTGAAAACACCTTCATTTTCAGGAACGATTTCGAGAATCGAAAGTAAAGCGAAAAATTGAGGGAATAAGAATAAGAAGCCGGGCCTAATCACCGGACGTAATATGATTGTAAACGTTTTCCGCAAAGGAACTACAGATTCCTGGGAACCATGACTCCATGCAATTATGTCAGCACCGGAAAATAAAATTGCAACCTGTTTGTAAATCGTTTAGAACAGCCATTGTCTTTATTTAGTCATAAATGCTTTACTTTATAACGAGCGTTGTGATTGGTTGTTTAATTGTTTTACTTCAGGTTGTATACACGTGATTGTGACGCATATGGTGTATTGTTTTACACAGTCAGATGCAAGTTTAGGAGAAGTTGAAAGTACATATATTATGTCAACCCTCAGCTTGGGTGTACATAGCTTTTCTCATTCTGCTAAGGCGTTTATATCATCAATAAAATTCAGTTTACTAGTCTGTCCCTCTATTTCATTTTTTACTGAAACATCGCCCGACAAACAGGAACCTTCACATTTTACATTTCATGCTCGAACGGTTAAGTCTGGAAGCAAAACAAAGTGAACACAATAACGAACGGATGATGACGAGATGAGTTTGGAGCTCATTATTTGATCCTTTTTTCCGACAGTTTTAACCTTTGTTATGGATAAAATTGCATAAAGACCCAATAAGTGTATTTTGATTCGTATTTGCTATTTCATTACATGTTTCATCAGCGTAAAACCATCAAAAATCAAATACAGATTTCTCACGTTGTCTCAAAACCTGCAATTCTGAGTGCATCGATAATTTTTTGGAGTAAACTAAGAAAGACAGAAATATATCAATCGCATACCAACCACTTTTAAACGATACCACGCAAGAGGGAAACTGGAAGTGATCATGATTTTAGGTTAGGTAAGTCAGTTCATTTATGTTTTACGTATTTAGAGCAAGCCTCATCTCATAGTAAAGTAGAGGAGACCACATTTGTAAGGAGATAAAGCAGCAGGCACGGCGCACGCGCGTGCAGCGGAATTTTGGTCGTAATTAAAAAAACCTTTTTCGAACCAAACATATGAAGGACCAATCATAGTCTTCCTGACGATATCATGAGTTCAGTTTTTTCTGCTATTTCTGTAGCAACGTTTACATCCAAGAAATTCAAATCTGCAGCCTTCTCTAGATAGTCAAGTTTCAAGAGTCAAGTTTCCGAGCAATGCCACCTTAGTATTGTAACGAGGAAGCCAAACTTTTTAAGCCCTATAGCTCTTTTCACGTTTTTTTCTCTCACTCTCATGAAATAATCATTATTATTTAGTATGGCTAAATGTAAGAAACAAACAAATACGCGCTCTTTTCTTGTCACCGCTCCATCAGATCTAGCTACAGTCAGTTGGTTTTCCCTAGAATACCAGCCAGTTAAGCAATTCGTACTACTTTGCCATAATTGATGAGGATTTCATTGTTTTGTACTGCCATCTTTCCAATAACAGACGACTCTCGCACACGACTTTGCCTTCCTTTTAGGAGGGTGTGAATGGGGGTAACCGACTAGCGACAAAGTGCTAGAAAATATTACTGACTACTAGGCTGCCAGCAGTCTCTTTCTTTTCCTAGCGTGTTCCTTGCGTTCATTGGAGCTATTTATTAGAGTTTTCGAGTAGCAAGCGGGGAGCTAACTGAGATTTACAGACAACCGACAATTATCGAAGATTTTAACCGACAACCGACACTGAGTAATACCCCATTCAGGCCCTCTTTTAGCCCTACATGTGTATGCTACAGCTTTAGATAATTTACGACTTACGAGAAAACAAGACCTCTAGTGTGTGGAGATTTACTCTGGTTCTTTTGTTACCGTTTAAATACGCTACAGACGACCTACGGTGAAAACAAGAGCTCGCTATGTGGATTTTCAGTCATCCTTCTCGTTTTCGTGTACACCGGTTTACTGACCCAGTAAAGTAAGATAAAGTCAAACTGTGGAAATGCTGAAAAAGGCATTTCAAGACACAATTTTGGATGATGAATTTTATAACAATTTTGGGGGATTGACCGTCTTGCGTTGCCCACACCCACCTTAGCTTAGTTGTACTGAGAGATTCTTGTGTGCCACTGATGGATCCTTGCACAATTAAGGCACACTTTGAAGCGTAAAATGAACTCTTAAGGAGTTCAATCGACAACGGCCGTTTTGATAATGCAGCAAAAAAATTAAGAACTTTGAAAACAAATCAGGTCAATTTACCGATTGTGAATTTCCTACGAGATTCTACTGCGCCCAAAATTCACAGGCATTAGAGTAATGGCGTGTTGAAATTAGTTTTTAAAGCCACCCCATTTCTCGCCTCCTCTCGACGTTTACAACAAGAATAATCTTGATATAAAAGCAACTGATTGTTTGAAATCACAGTGATGCGTAGAATCAATTGAAAGGCAACGTAATAAAAAGCCGCAAGGAATGACGCAGCCATGTGACCCAGATATTGGTCTGCTTTCTAGAAAAAAAAAATTGGGTCGGACTAGCAGCTGCCGGGTTCTTGCAATTGGTGATGTGAGCGGCATAACACATAAATAGCATTCTTTGTAGGTTACTAACTGTTGAAAAAGGAAATTTAGTAAATAAGACGACCTCCTGCACGAATGACTTTTAGTTAGCAAATGTTAGTGGAGGAGGGAGGATAGATTAGGAGCGTGGGTGAAGGGCAAGCCTGGAGAACTGATTCAAGAATTGTCCAATGAGAATGACAGTGAAACATTCCCTGACACAGACCTGGAAGGATGTGATGCAAGAAGAAGGATAAAGGAAAAGCGCTGTACGTAAAGACAAAGCAAGTACCAATCATGCCAAAAGTAGCTACTCAGTTGAGACCTGACGTAGTCAGTCGCGACGAGATGCAACTACAGTACTGTTGCGTATACACCCAGTGTTGCAGGCCTTTCCAGCCCATCCACACAAAAACGAAAATACATGATGCTAAGTCTGTCGTCGTAGGTTAAAGAGTTAATTCTACTCCCTTCTCCTATTTCAAATTTTTCTTAGGTTGTCTTACCAAGCTGCCGGTATCCATTTCTGCTCTTAAATAATGATAAAGGTTTCCAACTCCACATGAAAGCTCTTCCAGCAGCATGCGATGTATTTCCAGCGACATTAGCTATATTCCACTGAGACGAGCACTGTTAACCAATTTTTTTAGGTTTACGGATATATCTGATTAAATAAACTAACATTTCCGAAGAAACAATCCACCTGTCCAGCCCCCAACACCCACTCAGATCCTCTTATGTCTCAAATTAAAGTTATTTATAAAAATCCTAAGAAAAATATCGTTCTATTTTAGGGCCCAATTTACGCCTCTGCTCAAATATTGATCGTTTGGCCACGTTATCTGAACTTAACTCACCATAAACTGGAAACACATAAAAAAAAGGGTTACTTTGAATCTGGATTGAACCTCGCGAAATTTTTCGAGTTTCACTTAATTGAATTTCCGACTAAATTAGTCGTAGCGGGAAGGCTCACTGAGCCGGTGTTGTATTGTTGTTATGGGGAAAGTTGTGTAGTTACATAGCGGGACAGGAACATCCAAATTTGTTTTCCTGACTCGTACCAATCAGTGAGGGCTAAAAGTGAGTGTGAAGTGCGTGGCCGACAATCGCTGTAAGGAGGTTATGAACTTTTGTTATTTAAAATATATATTGAGTGGTAAGATAAGCGTCAATTTTACTGAAATTACCACCGCAGTACCTGAAGGTATTTTTAGATCTAATGTATTGCTTCAAGTATATCTTTGCGCAACATATCGGGCACGAAATTGCGGTCTTTAGGAAATATAAGACGGACAGGAAAAATTTTCAACACGAACCCGAAATAACCTTAACACGTATTCCAAAAACTTTTAACACAAACTCGAAAAATTCTTAACACGCGCGACTTGAACTCGGCCAAAAAGGATAAATAGATAAAACCACACTCCTGAATACTGAATGCCGTTTAAAGGTTTCAATTTCCTGTTAAACGTGTTCCTTTAATAGTTTTTACTAAGTCTTAGCTGTTCTTTGCTTGTCTGCTAAGAACGAAGACGAAGAAAATGTGCAAATTTCTCGATGGTAAACATTTTATTGGTGAACCAATGTTAAGAAATTGCCATTTGATACAGGAAGGTGTTCACAGGCACGGCTTCTAAATAAATATTACTACAGAGGATTTCGGAAATTGCTAAGTGTAAAAGCTCTATAGCAGAGCAGTTGAAGAGACATAGTAAAAAAGTACCGGAAATTTCACAATGCTGAACTGAGAGAACTTGCTTCCTTACTTGGGTATAAACAACCAACTTATATTATGACATGAGATGAATCTAGCAATCAAAAAATCCAGCCAAACAAATAACTCAGTACTCTTTTCCAGACGAGAAATTAAAGCAACGAAATAGCACTTTATGTCCCAGAATCTCGAGATTCACAAAGTTAATCCTTATTTCCTCATAAGGAAGGTTAACAAATGTTAAATTAAATATCAGTTTTGTGTGCTGTAGGTCTTGGTTTGGACGCGTTATCATAAAGAGTATGAAGGAGGAGGTTTTTGGTTTATGTGTCAGCAGTTTAGTTTAAAGTTGGGTAAAAATGTGCCCAATTGCTAGTAATAATGAGCATAGTTAATCGATGGAAATGGTTTGGAAACTTAGCAAAGTTCTTTGTTATATGTTTTTGTTGCTATTTTAGGGGTTGAGCCCGCACAAAACCTGGCGAAATACAAAAGGTGGTTACATGTACTCATTGTACAACTGACCAATAGTAGTATTGTGATTATGTTGTTCGTGTATAGTCAATGAGCCTAAAACAAAAGATTTGCAGGGTCAAGGACCTTCCAACATAAATCTAAGCCTGTTTGTCTGTTTCTTTGATGTTTACCGTCCTTCCTCACCATTTCCCTCTATTAAATCTGCAGTGAGCAGCGCGATATTGAATTCTAGGCGTGAAAAGCAAGTTGAAAGGTTGAGACATTTGTAAGTGTTCGGTTATTAAAAACATATTTCCAGCAGCTAAATTTGCAGTTTTGTTGCGATACATCCGTGAAATCAGTAGTGTAACAAAAATGTTCCACCATGATAATGCCAAGAATGATCCTTTGTTTATGTTGCGCTAGAACTATAAGCTCTCATTTATTTTGTGCCACAGGTGCATTCTCGTCCCCAGAGCCCACGATCCTTCTGGCCTGTGGTAGGGATCGAGAGCTCTGGTTTGGTCCAACACGGGAAGTCCGCGATTCACGGACGTATGGTCAAATCCAGCAAATCCGATTGGTTGAGAATTCGAAACGAATACTCTGTGCATGCTCAGAAATTGGGTCCGCCCAGAGCTCTCGATCCCTGCCACAGGCCAGAAGGATCGTGGGCTCTGGGGACGAGAATGGCCACATGTGCTACTGTACTCTCATGCGCGGTACGATATATAGATGATTAACAGGCGAAAAAGTGGGACAGATCCGAGTTAAAGTAAGCTTGCTTGTTCTGAAATAAATCGTGATTATCTGGTATAGATGGACGTACCCAGCGTCAAAGTCTTAACCAAAAACATGCTGAGATTCAAATGCACAACCAAGTCAGCATCATAACCGCAGCGATTTTTCTAGAGTCAAAGTGAAGTTAGATGCACACATAAGGCCAAATTATATGCAAAGTGAACATCGTGCTGTTAAAGTAAAGGCTTAAAAAAGTCAAAATCAAGGGTTTTAAACTTTGATTTAAAAAAGTTTATAACCAAAAAAACTATAACCAAAGTTGAAATCCAGGCTTGGCCAAAATCGCGAAAAAAGGCAAGATCACCCACACATTGAACTATTGAATTACAGTCAAAATCGAACAGTCATAGTCAAAAGTACTAAGTCATTCCCAAAGTCTAAATGCCCCCAAACCCATGGGAAAATTCAACTAAAAGTTTGAATCAAAGTTGCAGTCATATTCAGATTCAAAGTGTTTGAATCTCCCACACTTTCGACCCGTGGATTTTGACCTGTGGACTTGAAAGACTTAATGGCCTTCATAATTTGCTTTTTACTTAATAAAGATGTGTGTTAAACAATCATTGCAACTTAGGCAAAAATGAATGTACTTGCTTTTGGGCCGGGTAACCGGTAGTGCTGTAAATTGAAGATTCCTGATCTGCACCTGAGACAACTGTTTATTGTGGTTTGACTTGGCTCCTCAGTCTGAATGGCGGCTGAAGATCTATTTCCGGAGGTCAACAAATCGCTTCCCGTTCTAGAGTGGTTGTTGTTCATTCGGTCCCAACAAAGAGAAATAAAGAATAGACGAACGGGATCTTTGTCGCAATGTGCCCGTTTACTTTTCTACGGAACATAGGCGGACCACATAAACAGTGCTAATTGGTTTTCTGCGAAATTAAAGCACTTACTTCTGATGATTTCAATGGCAAAAGATCAAACCAATGTCTTTAAGCTTCGTTTGTACTTCTACTAGCCATTTAGCTTCGAGATGATTCATAAAAGGTCGGTGGTTCATGAATCGTGTCTACATGTTTTGACATTTTAACACTACGTGTCAAGTGACTTACCGGCCGCATCATAGAGTTGTTGGCGCATCCCTATTATTTGTTTTGAGACTACCATAGCAAAAGCAGGACTGAAATCCAAACGTGCGTGATGAAATTTGCGGGCCTTTTATCTGGGTGAGCTAAATTAGAATATTAGTTGTGTAATTTGCTATATAGTCACAGTTCTTCAATCGGTTATGTATTTGAGGCGAATTATATCAGCCTGTCCGTTCCTGTCTCTGTGGTGACTAACATTTCATTCCTATTCCAGTTTCTTCAATTTGCTGTAAGAAGCGAATTCAAAAGAAATTCTTGATCTATTAGGAATGCAATGAAATTGTTTCTCGTTATATCCTTGTGGTACAGTTGAAAATGAACTTTTGAAAGGAAAGGCAGCATTTTAAATTTGTGCGGAAAATTCTTTACATGTTTGACACACATGAATATGACAATGATAGCGAACCAAAAGGTGCTGTGAGGGATGGAGAAAGGTATTTTTTTAGCAGGTATGACGAACCCTGGTCCTTCACATTCAAGTGCTTAGACGGTGTTTACAACGTTGCCATGGCGATATCAAATAATTATGTTCCTTTTGTAACTGAGTAGCAAAGAGTATGACAGTTCTCTCATGATACGAACAGAAATATAGAATCTTAGTCGAAAAAATTTAAAATATTTAGTGTGTGATCCAATTATTAATCTCATAATAACAAAATTTACTTCTCTTGGATGACCTTAGAAGTCAATTCTGAGTAGCCACTGCTGGCTCTGTTAGCAATTTAACCTCCCAAAATGGCCGGCTTCAACGTCGTTAACACATACACGAAAAAAAATCCAAATTCAGTTTTGCCAAATCCTGACAAAACACAATCAGCATCATACGAAACATTGCTGCTCTATCATCGGCTCTCATTTGAATGATGACAAGCTAAGGTTTCACAGACTTATATATGGGTTTGATGTTCTTTGGATGGACAGTGTAATTAGCAGCACTGCTTAAAAGCGCTGCAGCTACCACCTTGTGCAGCCTTGTGCAGTGCAGTAAACAGTTCTAAACCACTGTTTAAAAAGCTTTCATTTGAATGATATTTGAAAGCCTGAACGAGCTTAATGATGCGAATTTTTACTTGCAGAATGAATTTTAATATACCGTTGCATGGATGCAAAGACATTCTATTTCAAAGTGAAGATTGGAGATACAACTCTTCAAAGAAACTACGCTCAGTTTTTTCTCCGTGACTAACATGACCATTTGTCTAGCTTTAAAAGATGTTTACCAAATTTCGCCCTACCTGTGAAAACTGGTGTAAGCCTCTACGTTCCAAACATATCCTTTGGCTTTTTGTTTGCAGCTTTATTGGAATACGGCTGAGTTTAATTTTTGGTGTTGTGCGACTGATATCTTACGGATAGAGACACTCGACTCAATATCATGGTACTACGTTGGTCCTTTGTATTCCCTCCATGCATTTTTATAGATTAATTACTTTGTTCTCGATCCCAGCTAAAGCAGATATACTGAGTTGCGGTTGACTGGAGAAAAGAACATCACTTTAAGATCCAGAATATGGTGTTTGTTCTCTCAGTCTCTTTCAACCCAGGGGAACAATTTGCATGGTGTGTTTGAATCGATAGCTACTTGAAAGCCTGCACTAAACTAACCATCGCAGAAAATAATAAAGGTAATAAAATTCATGGTACAAAGGCACTATAATGAGAAAGACAGAAAAAAAACAGAAGACCTATGTTCATTAATAATGAAGATCTTAAAATATTGGTCTAGTTTTATTAAGAACTACTTCAACTGAAGGCGCACTGAAGCCATGAGTTGGTTGCTATAATGATTTGCGCATGCACAAGCAAGGCTGTGATGATGTCAAACTGAAAAAGTCTAACAGACTCTAGCTTTCAAATTTTGTCGTCATGTGTTGGAAATATGCATGGCTAAAAACTAATTGCAATTTGTTTTCCCGTCAAGATCTTCTACCATAGCGTTCTAAAAGCACTTCGTGTACTATACAAGTTTTTCAGTCCCAATTGCAGCGCCGTTTCGACCAAAAAATACGCCAAAATTCCCCTAAAAGCGTCTCCTTAAGCGCTGGAGACTTCAGTTGCCGAGATAGTTGAGACTTCATGGATGTCATATGTTATGCGTTTCAATATCGGCAAAGACAGCAGTATAATTAAAACTGCATGTTCTATATGAAGGAAAATTAATATAGCAATGAAAATAGTAAATAGTTTTTCTTTGTGAGCGGTTCAACTGATAAAGGATATTTATAAAGTGAATGAGCATTGAAGATGAAATGGTCGTAAGGTGCTAGATTTCATACCGTGCTCAGATAAAAAAAAAAGTTTAATCAGTGCAGTATAAGTTGGCAACCATCGTCGATATTTGCTACTTATATAATTGGAAGGTAAATGAGCGATTTATTGCATGAATGATTGGAGAATAACAAATATTTGAATGTAAATGTGGAAGAGTTTGACCCGGTCGGTGTAGTATTTGTTAGGTCAGTTTTGGTGCATAGCTTTTCACTGATCAGTTCCTTTGAGATTAATTCACATGAAGCCTTCAGTCGGTATTAGCGACACAACAAAATATCCCCGAGAGCAGATACGCCCATCTGCGCACGCGCAAACGTTTTCACATGCATGCAATAACTACTTTTATTTTGGTCTTCCTCCGGTCAATATAGTTATTCAGAATCCGACTTTCAATATCGATTCAGTAAGTAAATTGTCGAATCAGCTGTGTTTGTCTCAAAAATAGCACAAGCAGTAAGACACGTTGAAAGCCGCTATTCGCAATAAAAGGACGATAAAAATATCAAGCTCTCCGTTAATATTCTATACACCTGTGGACAAAATTAACAGAATCAATCAAGTCGCCAGATGAAAAGCGCAATCAATATGATTTTACCTTTCAAGACAACAGTGATAAACTTCCTCGCGAATGCAATAACACATTGTATTTACTCTTTTGACTGATCGATCTTCATCGACGTTTTGTAAGTGATCCATTCATTTCAGTTCTAAAGATGTCTGCTATAAAAGACAACACTACATTACCACAACGATGAAATCCTCAAGTTTCATGCAGCGATGCATGATATATCTCCCGGCACTAAAATCATCAAGCCGGCTTTGTAGCAAACATATATAATTAACACGAGCACCTTGGTTTTTCATGTACATGTAACAAATTCTCTGTAAGACTGCAACGAAAACATCGACACTGTGAAACCTTTAAACAGCTAATTTTGAGGCATCAGGAAGTGAAAGAGTTCTTACCTTTCTGTACGATACAGCTCACCGAATTCAATTTGCCACTCCATAACACCAGTTTTCACTCGCTCATTTCACTTGCAACACTAAACCAGAAATTCAGTAGCAGCGCTTAATCGCTAAAATCGCTAGCTTTACCTCTTCATCAGCTAAATGCATCTAGAAGAGAGCTTTTTATTTTAATCGCTACGCGCCTTCGCAACGCATTACAATTAAGTTTGACCAGAATAATTATTCCAAGCGCTTTAGTCTTGTACTGCCCACGCAACACATTGAAATAATTCTCAATGACGTTTGTCAGCCGGTAATTACCGAGATAAAAATACAGCAAGTATCTATACAGCTAAACTATGCAGGCGCAATCGCTATTACTCTTTACAAGGTTCCTCGTATAGCTAAGTTTCAGATCTTTGATCACAGCCAAATCTTATAACCGACAGAGTTGTTGTTTGCTAACATAGGTTGAACTGAGAGTGTTAAAATTGTTGGAAAGCAATGAAAGCTAATAAGTCTAACAAACAAGTACTTTCTTGAGGCGGCTTCATGTTTACTCTGAAAGCAAAATTTTTTGCTTAACCTAATCGATTGCTGAGGTGGCCTTTCGTAAAATAAACTAGCTTCTCCACCATTTGGTACTGTACTTTTACTTGAAGAAAGACATTACGGCTTGTTGAATTTGCAAGTCGATCGAAGAAAACTAAATTGTGGTAGGAAACGTTTAATTGCTGTAAAAACGTCAATGTTATTGTTCGTTCAGACAGCCAAAAACATCACTTCTTATGTTTACTGAAAAGCAATTAATAAAAATATCACCTGTTCGCTACATAAGTGAAGAAAAGCACTTACGCAGCGCAAAAAAAGGACAGAGGCTTAAGTTCATTGCAAACTGAACCTTTAGCTCATGGCTAGGTTTGAAAATGCGTAATAGTCCGAAAATGCGAAATAGTCTCCATGGTGTTAGCATCGTATGCAGCGGGGCAGAGGTCTCTGCACAAACTTACCAAAGCCAAAACTTTGTTGTCAATGAAATTAATAACATGATAAAACGCATGCTTCTGCGCAACTGCAAATAGAGACTGATTTCGATTTTGTACTTATTTCACAGAAGTGCGAAAGTTCATAGAACGTTAAGGGCGAAAATTATCTTTGTAGCAATATTTCCAAAAACAAACTGAATTTATTTAATTAAACGGAAAGCCCAAACTTTTTTTCAACAAGGACTCCCAATGTGAAGGAAAATCATAGTTTACCTCGGTGTAAGAACCTGTGAACTTTTTCTTTGTTTTATAGCTATTGTTATGGTTAGGGTCTATTATGTTGACTTATTTGTTTCCTTTGTTTTACGTCACTTGTGAGTTTCACAGGTTCTTACACCGAGGCAGAGCCCAAAAATTGCATCGAGTTGCTGCGACAAAAATCGCCTTAGTAAACGGGCCTTATAAGGCACAATGCTTTATACGAATCGACTCCAAATGTCATGCATCGCTGAGGTAATTAAATTTTTGGAAGCAATACGTGGCTAAAAAAATTGCAAAGGATCTGGTTGGAAAAAGCGCTGATGAATTCATGCATTCTTTGTAAGTAAAATTTGGGTTTTTAAAATCATTTCACACAACTTTGACTGTGTTTGAATTTCAGACCTTAATAAGCAAGATTATTTACTACTTTATTTCTCCGTTTTCTCCTGAGTTCATTGTCGATTGTGAAGATATATCAAACGCTCATGACAGTGTTTTGTTACATTTTTCACCTGGAAGCTCGTGGAAAATATTGCGCTGCGCGTCGTATTTCCAACTCTATCCTCGGTGCTTGGGAAGGTGGTGAAACGCCGTCTGTCGTGTGTGATATGCTCACTTACTTTTTCACTGGCGCCGCCGGTTTGCACATTTCCTTGATTCTCGGCAACGTTTTGAAGAAAGAGGGCAGATGATCTGTAATATCCACAAGATATCATTGTTGTGTTTAGATGTGCCTATCTTAAAATAACTGGGAGAAAATTGTGACATGTAAAAACGCCGTATATTTTGTTATCATTTTTTGTAGATCTTTTCTTTTTCTTTTTTTCGATTTATAGCCATGCTTATCTACAAAACGAAGGTGCCATATATCAAGAGAAAGAATTTATGGTGGCTTACCGCATGTTTTTGCAAAATGATTCTTTTCGCTCCTAATTACTGTTTCGTTAACCATTATATGTGA
>CM042755.1:1392035-1399535 GCA_022496165.2 Catalaphyllia jardinei | reverse complement strand
GTACTCCCCCACCCCACCCTCCAAGTCATATGTCAATCCTGAAGAGAGCTGACAAATGATAATTTGCTGAGCAAAATTCTCCAGTTTATTACATCACTTTTTCTTTGTCATAAATATACACTTACAGCTGTCAGTTAAATGTGACGTCATCAAAGAGTTTAAAGAGATAGTGCTGCCAAGCAACAGTTTAATACAGTAAAAACCCACGTGTAAGGACATAAAGTTTTTGAAGTCTGGCAAAATAGTTTCTTGTATTTTGGAACAGTTATTGGCAATTTAGTCTCAGTAGGTTCTTATTAGGTTCTTCAGTAATTTCTGACGGAAATATACTTGTTGACTACCTGGCCCGGTTGTTCAAAGGTTGGATATCGCTATCCAGTGGATAAGAATTGACAAAACAAACTACGCTATCCACTGGATAGTGATTTATCCGGTGGATAGCGTTATCAAACCCTTGGACAACTGGGGCCATAAAAACAAATAAACTTGAGTATTTTATCACAACTTACTGTTTTATGTATTTTCTTGCAATATAAATTTGCAATCTCAGTCATACGCCTATAACTCCTTAGTTCAAATGTTTATCAGTTATACCAAAACTGTAGCCCACATATAAGAACTTGCTTGATGTCGCTCGGCTCAGTAAACAGGTTCTTATATTTTTGGTTTCATAATGGAAAAATTTCGTCCAGCAGGTTCTTAAACCACTGGGTTCTTACACGCGAGATTTTTGCTCTTCGATTACGATTTTTCACGTGAGTTATACACCTTGTTGCATTCTTAGCCGTCCTTCCTCGCTTGGGAAATGATAGATATATTTTTCCATGTGCTACAGTCACAGTTATCGATAACTAATTTCGTGCACGCGATCGGTCCCTGAGGATGCCAGAAAGATGCGCTGAACTGCTGGCATCAAATATCGATGACGCATGGGTTACTTGCCAACAACTATCCCAGACTAATAAGACAAACTAGTTGCGGACAACTGCACGTTATCAACAACTAAAGTAGTTTTCTACGGGGGAGACAGTTTAGTTGTCTCTGTCTAATCCTTTTACAGTTTGTCACCGGCAACTTGCTTCCCAAACTAGCGCTATTTCCTTACCGAGAACTAATGTCTGTTCACAACTAACTCTAAAGCCTGCCGATAGCCCTGAAATTGCTTTAACACCTTCTAGTAGACAAACTGAGTAGATATGTGAGCTGACCAGAGAGACTAAATCTCCAATCGATTGTCAACAACAGCTAGGAGTAGACAAAAGCGGTGTCACCTGTCTGTTGAGTAAGAAAATTCTCGTTGACTGACACTCGTGAAATTTGAGTTCGAGACAAACTACAGCGATCAAACGAGAGAAATGAACTTTCACTAATTCTCGTTCTCACCTAACCACTCCTATTGTTTTTGTCATCAACTCTTCTTCAATTCTCTGTCAAGTGGTACATGTAAATTCGCTAGTCTGCCTCTCTAGATTGATAAACGAAACGGCAAAGAGAAGTTGTAAATTCACAATTGTCCAGATATTGTCTTTATGGCGTTTCTCTGTACTTGAGTAGATGAATTTTCTCCTTGATACTTGCCAAGAGGCCTTCAGGTGTTGGTTCTGGTATGGCGGTTTTTGGAGCCTTGTAAGAGACGTACGGCTTCAACTGGCAAGAAAGGAAAAAAAATATTAATTATAGTAGTCCTGTTTTTTCATTCAGAATGACACAATTAATTTCTTATTGAAAAGGTGCAATGGCTGTATTGGGATTTTTTATGTATGTTTATACCATGCCATAAAATATACAGCCAATCAGAATGCAGTAAATCTGTTGTATATTCGTCAGTATTGCACCAAACCTTCCCATCAATCAGTGCAATTCAACTGTATCACACTCAACCTTCCCATCTGGTCACTGTATTTTCTACGGCATATAAAATAGTTATGCAACCCTTTCTCGTGGTATAACCATGGAATATCCCACTCGTCACTTGTATTTTCTTGGTGTACACACTCGCCTGATGGCTCGTGTGTGTATACGGCCAGAAATTCAAGTGACTCGTGGGATATTTTACGGTATCCCACTCGAAAGCGTTGCATAACTAGTATAAAGCAGTGGGGAGGGGGGGAGGGGAGAGCTGTGGATAGATTATGGGTTGCATGTTGGAATCTGAAATTAGCAGTCACGGGGTGAGTCCTGGCTGGGGTCACTGTACTGAGTTCTTGGACAGACTAACTTCTTATGGTGCAACTTTTCTCTTGGATGTATAAATGAGTACCATCACAAGGAAAAAACTTTTGAACTGAGCCTCTTTATATGAAAACTTTACCCTAGATGGTCAAACCAGGCAGATAAAAACATTATCACAGACAGTAGGTTTGGCCCAAAAATGAATGAAATCCCTGAATTGCCTATAAGGTAACTATGCAATGGACAAGCATCTCATCTCAATGGGGTAGGAGACATGGAATACTCCTTGTTATCTAATGCCATTGTAATTGGCCATTCCGAAATTGAGCAGGGGACTGGGGCGACTTTCAAATTTTAACCAATCGATAAACTGACACCACCTCATGAAAGACCATCTTAACATTGGTCATTTGACCAAGTATGATGCTTTTAGGACGAACAGAGACCAAGTTCTGGACCTTGAAATATGGTTCAAAATCCATACAAATGTCTCTAATTTTGAGACAGCGTCCCCCAAAATCATACAAACTCTTAAAATTTTTGATGATTTCTGTGATACTGTTTAAAATGGGCAAACATAGCAATTTGCATCTCAGCTTCATTCAATTAGTAGGTGCATGACAGGATTTTACGGTTGTCACAAAATTGATAAGAAATTTTAAGAGTTTATATGGTTTTGGGGGACGCTGTCTCAAAATTAGAGACATTTGTATGGGTTTTAAACCATATTTCAAAGTCCATAACTTGGTCTCTGCTCACCCTAAAAGCATCACACTTGGTCAAATGACCATTCTCAACATGATCTTTCATGTGGTGGTGTCAGTTTAACGATTGGTTAAAATTTGAAACTCGCCCCAGTCCCCTGCTCAATTTCGGAATGGCCAATGGGCAATAAGTCCTGCTCTGTGGGACTACAAAACTCAGGTATAGAGGGAACGTCTATGCTAAGAGCAAGACACCGAAAATAGCACCATTTAGCATTTGCTACAAAAAGCTCCTCTTAGAGGTTTTGCACATAGCCATGTTGCATGGCAGAAACAATAGATTCTTTTTCCTATGGGAAAAATTGTTCTTTCTAATGCAAAACGTTTTCATTGATCCTGCCATGCAACATGGCTGCTGTGCAAAACCTTTATCAAGGTAATGCACTCACAGTCACTCACACCAAGAGGTTCTCCTGATTTTTGCAGAATGAAATAACTAGGTGTATAATTCACTTATTCCCCCCCCCCCCCCGATGGAAAGTTAGTGTGCAGCAAGTTCCCTATGCAAACGTTTCTCAGATTTTCTTGCAAACATTTCACCAAAACCTGTTTATAGTGAGATGAAGGTGAAATAGCAGTCAAGTCTTGCATACAAAGATGACAATTACCCTTTGGCTAATCACCATAACAAAGACATGAAAAACATGTGAATAGCATAATCTGAAGAATGGAAGCACTTCTTACAGTACATATGACTATGCTGTACACCAGAAGGGAAGTAGGATAAATTCTGAAAATCCACACCACAAACTGCCTGTTACTGACAGCTCAGTGGCACTGTGTCAATGGATATGTTACCTTGTTCATAGCTTTACTGCATGCTGTCATTAAGGACAGTAACCTGCAACACCTGTTACGGCTGAGTATACTTGAGAGGCCCTTGATGTGAATTGCCTTTTCTTGAACAATATAAAATTTACTCATAAAGTAACTACCGTAGTTTGTTACCAGTGTGAAGATCAAGAGACAAGTGACCCAAAACTTAGTGACAGCCCTGAGACTGTATAGGCTGCAAATAGGCCTTTGACAATTATTACATTCTCACAGAAGAGATTTAATTATGGATTTAATACCTCAAAGCCAGTCAAATCTGGAACAATGAACTCTGCTACCTTCTTCTGAACTATTATATAACCACCTACAGAGAGAGTCAACCAATTTTGCTTTGAAATTGAGTTTAATCATTGAAAGCACATGACTGTGTTTGTTTGCTCTAGTTAATTATATTGATTTGTCAAGTTAAAAGTAAATCCAAGAGTGAAACTACATGTACATGTATCCCATTCAGCATGGAAACTTTACATTGATTCAAGTGACTGTGTTCCCTCGTTTTGTGGGTCATTAAAGTGCACCTAACCCCCAAATTTTTTTTCCGCTAAAATGAAACTTTGCAACATTCACATTAAGAATTTTATAATATTATCAGTATCACGTCTTTTTAAGGGTTTTAAAAATTGACAGAAAGTAGCTGAAATTTGTTATCAATTGGTTCACGACCGGGCTAGCAGGGGCCTGGCTCTATTCCTGATTTGACATCACAGACTCATTTACATGGCATTAACTCTTTGTGAACATGCATGCAAAACAGGTTTCATCAAACCAGGAATAGACCCATGCCCCCCACCAGCTCAGACATGAGACAAAGCCTATCAAATTTCAGATTGTACTGTTGCTCGAAAAAAATTCAGATGTTGCGAAAAAAAGTTAAGTTGCTTTTGGAACAGCTTCAAGTTTGCATTTTTGGGGAAATAAAATAGTATTTGGAGTTAGGTGCACTTTAAGTATTCATATGTTCACACTCCTAGTATTTTTTAGGCTTGTTCCTGATTCATGCTCTTCCAGAATTTCGCTTGAGAATGTACACCCCTATAGAACTTAGCTGACTCTCTGATGAACTGTGTGAGAATATTTTTTTGTTTCTCATCCAGGAATGGGCACTTTTCCAATTCTGACTACTGCCATTTTATTGCAGGTCCCCACCCTACACAGAAGTTTAGACTTGCTTACAAAAATTAACACCAACTAGGAATAACAACATTTTGCTATTTTTTGCCACAAGATTCCTTAACACAGACATCTTGCTGGGTTGTGCAAAGTATGGTTAACTTTGTTTGCCGAGTTATCCAGTATATGGCACAATGTATCTTTTTTTTAAGGCTGGGGTCTGTTGCCTGAGGTGCTGGAACCACAACTATATGACTGTCTATAGATTGTTATAACAAAACAAGCCATCCCCCAAAATGCTGTTAATGTGACTATAAATTTAACATATGGTATGCTATCACCTTTTCTTGTGTGGAAACCTGGGTTTCTGACTCCACGTCCTGCAATGAAAATTTCAATTATAACAATTTAGCTACCTGCAATGTTTAACAGTGTTCAGTAGGTCTGCATCAAAGAATATTTGGGTGCTTGAGCAAAGACCAGCAAACACCTGACTGGGGCTATCATTAAGGCTAGTAACCTGCGATGCCTATTATGACTGCATATACTTGATTTTCCCGTTTCCCGTTTTTCAGTTGATGCTACATGTATGGGTGAAACTGCCTGTTGTTGATCAAATTACCGGTATATAATTCCCCATCATAGTAGAATGTTTTTTACAGGTGTGCAAAACAAGCCAAGGCTACAGTTAACCTGTTTACTGGTCCACAAACAGCAGCTAGAATTTGATGTAACTGTTTTTGGTGCATATTTACTTACACCAGTGGGTGGAGAGCTATAATCTTACCATTGTTTATGAAACCCACCCCTCTAGACTTTATACTTTCCTTTAAAAACTTTGGCTTTTGATACCCCTTCCGTCTTGGAATTTCCATTAATCTTCCTTTAGGTGGCTATCCATGGATATTTTCTGGAACTGAATATTCAAGGTTCCAATTCTGATTTACAGTGGAGCCCTGTCATGCAGTCACCTTGTTAATATGGCTACCTAGTTATCACTGCCACATTTTTGCTCCCGCAGCGAAATGCCCATACATTTCCTTAAGAAAACCCTATAAATGCAACCACCTTGTTAATTACTATCAGCCAGAGATCCCAACCTGTATAATCCTTTATAATTTTACCCTGATTACACTGACACTCAAAACAGCTATTTTCATCTTTCCAATATTAATATTTAATTTAATAACCTGATTGGAGAAAGATTGAAGAAAAAACCTGTTCACATGATTCTCCTAATTGAGTGCCAATTTAGTGGGTTAGGGGGAGACAGTGCTGGTAACTAAATTTTGACAGCACTCACCATTCAGAGTGACTCCCCAAAATCCACTTGCCCAGAATGATGGCCCCCCCCCACCTCTCCAAAAAAACCTCCACTGTGACAACGATTTACAAATCACATGGTGTCTCATTATCATGAAGGCCCAGCTTGCCATTTTGTATTGACTAGATGGTTCTGGTCCATTTAAGAGAGGCCATTCTAGGATGGCAGACTGATTTTGCTGTTTTATCCTCGTTTTATCATCACTTTTTAACACTCTTTGGAAATTTTCCATAGTTTGAACTGAAAAACAGCTAAACAAAGAGCTATATCTCTATAGCTATACCTCTCTCAGCACATGGAAGAGTGATGTTTTTTCCTTATGCTGAAAGACTGAAAGCCCAAAGGAAGCATTTTAACTTTTGAAGCAGTTTGCATTTTACCATGAATCTTTGTGAGATTTGTTTCTTAGCAAGCAAACATCCGTGTACCTCTCATGGGTCTCTGTGCCATCTTTACCGATTATTGTCGGCTCAACCAGAGACCAGCAGTATCACTTGGAACATTTTTGTAACTGTTATGTAAATTATCACTGGAGGAAGCCATATTTATTGGCAAATTATTTGGGCATCTCAAATGGGCATCGCAAGGTGAAAAGGTCAAATAGAAACATACCGGTAAGTTTTCGTTCTGAGATATTCTTGCCAAAATGGAATAAAAAGGGGTGTTATCAATATTTAAGCTTAAACAATTTCCCAAAAATGAAAATACATGTGTAGTACTCGCCAAACGGGTGAGTGATCAATGACTTGTACTTGCCTGATGCTTTTCAAATTCGCAGTTGTGAGTGGGTGAGACCTAATTTCAAAACCTGTGGAGGGGAGAGCAGGAACATTCTGGTGAAATTCTGTTTTGTGGTCTGAACCGTGCTCAATGATTTGATTACCACACACTTGGCAGTAGTCGGAAGCTCGGAGGAGCTGCCCAACATTTGATTGACAGTAGCAAAAAATGCATTTGTTGGTTGAGCTTTGGATTTCATTGAAAGGTGCCGTAATATGGGAACAAAAACGGGGCAGAGCTGAGTGCCTAAGTTATGAAGACTACACAGGGAGAGATTAAGACATATCAATGCTTGTTTTTCAAGGACCCGGCATTGATCTGAATTTGAATTCTGACCGAAATCTGGAATCTTTGGCTTAATGGAAAGCACCAATGGAATCTACTTGTTTGATATAAATGTAATAAAGAAATAAAGCCAGCGACGTCAGCTACGCATCTTCCCTTCATCAAATCATAAATATGAACAATCTTGTTCCCGGAACCCACATGTCTTTTGCTTTTAAAATTTGATACTAC
>CM042755.1:1385730-1387035 GCA_022496165.2 Catalaphyllia jardinei | reverse complement strand
ACTTGAATAAAACGAATGCTGAACTTAGAAAACGACTGTCAAGGTTAAAAAACAAACGTCATGGTGGAATAAAAGGAATATTGAATTTGAAAAACGAAGGTCGGATGTAAAAAAGACTAATAAATTGAATTTTGATAGGAAAAACGCGCCATATCCAGTTACATGGATTTTCGTTTCGCGCAAATGACTTTGTACGTTCGCTTACTCGGTGCTCAAGGTCCCAGGCACGCGTGTTTGCTGACCAAATTGGGATTTTAAAGGAACCTCCACTCTTACAACAAGTTGGCTTTAAATTGTGTGAAGTAATTAATAAGTCTCAAATTTTACTGGACAAGGTGAAAATAACGTTCAAGAGTAACAAAAATTGAGTTAAGATTATCGCCGATTTTCGCATTTAAATTTCCCGTGCACCGCCATTTTGGATTTTGTGACGTCATGTGGTTGCCAATGCCTTTTGGTATGCTTCGGCGGCATATCAGGCGGTGGAGCCATGGATCGTATTTTGGCGAGACCAAACGAGCCTGATATGCCGCCGAAGCGTTCCAAAAAGGTACGATTACCGTACCCAAATTCAGTCCAAAACTTAGCGTTATACCGAGTGGCCCGCAAAAAGAAAAATATGAGTCAACAAACGCTGACAAACGGTTCAAAAAGTGATGAATGAAAAATAATTTTACTTTGAGTGTTTTACGGCGAGAAAAGTGTCAAATCGTGGTAGCAAAATATGTGTAAATCCTTTCTCTGAAAAACTGTTCTGACCGGCATTTGAAAACGAGCGAGCGAAAATTACAGTATCAACGCAGTTGGCGAACGTCTTCCAGTTTAGTTTTGGCGGAAATGTTTTTTACGCCTTTTTTCGACCGCAAAACACCAAGCCCCTGTTGTTCGAAAGCCGATTAGCGCTAACCCACGATTAAATCGCTCAAATCCACGGAATAAAATTGTCCCTTGATTAAATTCTGTTCCTGGAAGCTCGATAAGTACTATCCGAGGATTAAACTAGGGGTCAAATTTAACACACCTAGCGAGGTGGATAAACTCGCTAGTCGGTTGAAAAAGAAGACAAACAAATCAAAATGGCGGACTTACAGTTTGTTGATTTTGCTTTTATGGCGGGCCTAGTAAGGAAAGAAATGCAATTCAGACTATCTGACGACTTTTCCAGCATAGATGTTACTAAGACGAGCCACCCCGTGTCTGGTTTTTCCCGTGGTTTTTCACAACACGGACTAACCGCTGTTCGGCGATCCGAAAATGTTTTACATAACGAGAGCGAAGCAAGAATTTCAACATCAATCGCCCCTC
>CM042755.1:1370730-1375730 GCA_022496165.2 Catalaphyllia jardinei | reverse complement strand
TGTAAACCATCTGGCATACTTTGTAGAGTGCAACATCCCTGCCAAGTTTCAAAAGCATTGCTTCATTATTGTCGAGATATTGCTAATTTTGTGTCAAACCACTGTAGTTGCACAACCAATGACGTCATCATTGAGCAAATTCGCATAATAGGAAAACTTGAATATCTCTGGAACAAAAAAAGATATCACAAAAAGAAAAACGCCATTTTACTCTACTTTGAAAAGCCTTTTAAATGGGTGTATTTTTTAAAGACTTATTTTTCGGGTCATGTGTACTTTAAAGTTTATCAAATACAATATAACTAACATAACAGTTGCACGACCAGAACAGCCAAAGCTACATGTGCCTGCAAGCTGCTAAAGGCCTGTAAACTATCTTGAAGAAATAAAGTTACTGTTAAAGCATTATTCTCCCTGCTAATCTTCTTTAAGCTCTTCTTCGTCGCTTGTGCTGCTGTGGGAGTCGCTTTCGTTCTTTTCAGGTAGAGCACACTCTTCAGGATACAGGAGGCAGTACACATCACCTCTAACCTCTAGCTTGAGGTTTGTCAGATTGTTCTGCTTCAGTGCCGCATTGCTGAAATGGTTTGATTGCAACAGCTGTGCAATATATGGCGCATCAAAGCACGACAAATCTTGTTATTGTTAAGCCAAAGTTTTTCGTTGAATACTTTACGCATCTCGATGTGGTAGATTTCAAAAAGAAGAAGACGGCAGAGAGGGGGGCAAAGAAAAGCCAGAAGGCGAAGGACTATGCTTGAAAAGATTTGTGCCAAGATCCAACAAAACTGAACTGAAAGCGCTGAGTGCCAGAGCTAAACAAATACCTCAAACACCATAGACTAGACAAGTATCGGAAGAGCACCAAAAATGATAAGGTTAAGGTAATTACCAGACACTGGCTTCTCCAAATGAATCCTGAAGGAACTGATCTGCTACAAACAAGATTGACAGAAAGCCCTGAAGCTGAAAATGTGAACCTTTGCTAGACAGTGATAACGACGATAGCGATGAAAACGACAAAGGTGTCTGTTACTGGAGCTGGCCACTTTGGAGAATGATTCTCGTAAGCGACCACCAGAGTTTTAAGGTGTATAAAGCCGCCTGCGGAGCTTGCTCAGATAACAAAAATAGCTGAGAATTACATAAGAAAACAGTTTTAAATGATTTTTATGCTTTTCATAATGGTGACAACTGTTTACAGATAACTACTGCACTATGTAGTATACAGATTCCAATTGCCCTACATGGGTTTTCCTTTCGTGTGTCTAGAAAAGGAGTGAAAAACTAAAGAAAAGTCGATTATAAGCCGTCAAAGTGGCGCATACGGGAATGTCCCCTTACTGAATAGTATTGAAGAAACTGCAAAGCGTCTTTTAAACTACAAGTTAAGGTTAAAATATTCTTGAAAAACGCTTAATGGCGGTATAAAACAACCAATGTTTCGGCATTACTGCCTTCTTCAGGGTGCTTAAGCTTCCACGTAAAATAACGAGATAGTTATTTGCATGCGTGTGCCGTTTTGAAACTGTTTGCAAGTGCGAAAAAATTCGCGCGCGTGGGTCTCGAGACTTTATAGAAATGAGAAATCGCGATTTATCCCGCGAGGAGCGAGCGTCTGGAATTTGAAGATTTGTCTCATCTCTTGGCCTTGGCGGACATCCTTCCTTGCTAGCCCCGATTTCAGCACTGCGATACGGACGTCTTCTAGTGAATGGCCTGGGCGTTGAAATGTTGCGCTACAGGCAGGTCACTTTTCTTGTGAAGAACGTCGAGGCGGTGTTCCCTGAAACGGTCAGCCAATCTGCGTCCTGTCTCCCCGATGTAGACTGCCCTAGGACATTTACGACAAGGAATGCAATAAATGACGTTTTCTGAAGTGCACGTAAAATGCCCTGTGATGTTAATTTGCCCTCCTGGTGATGGAATTGAAGTTGACTGGTTAATGTGAGGACAGGTACGGCACATGGTTTGCTTGCAGGGGAAGGTGCCTGGTTGTTGTGCTGGTTGGTCAGGAGGAAAGTCGCTATGGACTAACAGATCCCTCAAGTCTTTGGCCCGTCTGTAAGCCTTCAACGGTGGTTGCGAAAATATGACTGGTAGAATCGTCATTTGTCAAGATGTTGTAGTTGTGGTTTAATATCTTACAGACAGGCGTGTTCTTGGGATGATAAGTGGTAACCATTGGCACTCTGTTTGTCCCGGTCTGGTTCGCGTTCCTTCCAGCCAATAGAAGAGCTCTTGGTGTTGAGGCTGCCTTGCGCCTTCAGTCCTGTACAAGTTGGACAGGATAACCTCGCGCAACGAGGAAAGATTCCATGGTGCTCGCTGCTGCTTCGAAGTCGTCATCCTCGCTGCAAATTCTCCTCAGTCGTAAAACTGGCTTGTTGGTATTGACGCCTTACACTTGAAAGTTGATCACGCAAGGTGACAAACGGGAAACATCGACGAAAACTTGCAACAAAACAATGTTGCGCGACAAGTTGAGGGTTTTTGTATCTCGTATTTCGCCGCCTTAACTATCTCGTTATTTTACGTGGCAGCTTAAACACCCTGAAAAAGGCAGTAATGCCGAAAAATCGGTTATTTTATACCGCCATTGGGCGTCTTTCAAGAATATATCAACCTTAACTTGTAATGTCCCCTTACTCCCTACTATATACAGAGTTTGGAGTCCGAACGGGATATCACGAAGGCGGTCGTAGTAGACCTGTCCGCTTACGAGAATATTTGTTAAGAGAGCATCCTCTTTGTTCAGTGCTGTGAGACCAAAAGCTGATACCTTCTCCTCGCGGCAAGTCCCCGTATGCGCGATACGAGAGAGAACCCCAAACTCCAACAAGGGATCTATTTAAACCACTACGAGAAACGTCAGTCGAAACACTGTAAAAAGTGTATCCCATTTAGAGGAGCAAGGTTCCCGTTTTATGCTCAATTATCAAATATACGTACTTCATACTTAGAGCGTTACTTGGGCGTTGAAACAAGTGAAAGTGTTGCAAAACTGAACTTGACAGCACCGCAAAAAATATAGTCATTGTGGATTCAACTTTTTTACTCAATATTATGGGTTGTGCTTACTTGACTTTTTTGCGGTGTAAATGTTGTGGTTTGATTTTATTTTTGGTTTATTTTTGTTAAACCAGTTTAAATTTTTCAAACTGGGTTGAAATTTTTAAACCAATTTAATTTTCAATTTTGAGCAGAATGTGAGCATGTGTCATAGTAATTTGGGTTAAGCACTCAAGTTAGTGATTAGGCCTAAGCACTTACTTTGAATGGTTAGCTTTGATGTTAGGCTGGGAACTTTGAATATGACTTAGTAGTTTGGGTTGAGCTCTCAGGTTAGTGATTAGCCCTAACCACTTATTTGGAATTAGTTAGCTTCTTAGTAATTAAGACAAAGTTCATGTATGAATAAATTAAAATTTACATGACAGAGCTCTTGCATCCAAGTGGTAATGACAGTGGGAAGCAGATCCAGAGGTTAGCGGTTCAAATCCCGGTAAGTGCGAGATAAAAAGTACTCACGCTTAATGGGGATTTGGGGGAAGGGGTAGAGTAGCTGCGGGATAGAATAAATCAGGAGTCACTCAGTGAGAATAGGAGAGAATAGGATAGAGGAATGAAAAAAGATGTTTTCCCTTTTTTATAGATAGTTGACAAAAAAAACAACCCAGTTTGAAAAATTCAATCTGGTTTAAAAAAATTTAAACTGGTTTGTAAAAGTTTAAACTGGTTTAAAAAAATTAAACCAAACAGAAAAAACAAAGCACAACATAGACAACACTGCCTCTCCATGAAATACAACAGTGAGATCCAAACTGAAACACAACATAGTTTTATTAATACAATGGCATCAGGTTTGTTGATGAAATACAATACTATATCATAAGAAACCCAACAAAGAGACAAAACTATACCTGTACAATAAACAAATTTAAACATGTTAAACTGAATAATTCCCAGTTGTATCCAAGCATTGCTGCGAGAAAGTTCTAGAAAAATCTGATTTCATTTAAACGTTAACAAAACAAAACCAAACATAAACTAGCAACTCTTTTAATAGCATAGAGAATAAGGCACCCTTCGCATTTTCTGCTGACTGTTTTATGTAAATCTCCTCCAAATAAAAACTCTAAACGTCAAAAAAATACAAAAACAAATCCAGAGTCAAGTTTTTCCTATCTTATAATAATAGAAAGGATTCTACTCATAACTAAGCTTCGGATAAGGCTACAATGTATCTTATAGGGGTACCCGCCAAACAATAACAAAAAAAAATGCCATCCTACTGATTTTATGGCCTCAGTGGAATAGAAAGAGGTCAGTTGCAATATCATCAAAACTGAACCAGCTTTACGGCTTTGCCATCATTAAAACCATGAGAGCTATGACAGCTTTTACTTTTCTAATTGATTAAAGTGGCTTCTTATTTAGGTCAACTAAAGTTCTGACCACGCCCAGATTGAACTCGTTCAAATTGACCATTTCCGTCCGACATGTGAGAGCGCCCCACCCATCCAAGAGGCTGGACTATTAAGACAAGGTTCACTGATACCCAATTATTATTATTAAATAAAACTTCTCTGTAGAGTGAAATCTAACAGACCATTATAATGAGGTACATCCTGTACAAAGCAAACTTGATTCTTGATTTATCAGCACAGTTCACTTTGAACCTGATTTCTAATTCTCATTACCAGTCCAGACACGGTTTTAAGTTAGCAGGACATCACCATCTTACTCTTTTCGCATTCCATGTTCGTACATGTAATAAAAAATACCACAAAATTTACCGCACATCCAACAGGTAAACTTCGCCCTGTCGGAAACAGGACGTTCCCTACACTGGTGTTTCTCCAACGCAGTGCTATCGTTGAAGCCTTTGCCACATTGGCTACACTTGAGTACATTTGAAGGGTTTCTCACCACTGTGTATCATCGTGTGTTGTTGCAACTCGCCTGACCGACTAAAACATCTGTCACATTGAGTACAT
>CM042755.1:1356799-1361860 GCA_022496165.2 Catalaphyllia jardinei | reverse complement strand
AGGATTTCGGTCGCTTATATATTCAAGCGAAAAGTCATTTTACCTCGCATATGGTAGGCGCTGTGGTCGCGGAATACAAAGTGTACACACGCGCCCTGCTAAACGAATCATACACAAATTCATTAAACGTTCCTTCTTCTTCCCGGAATTCAGAGTAACTACAAAAACTGCTAACTTGGAGACATTACATTTACAGCTAAAACACATAGTACGTAGGGATACATAACTAAATTAATAGAAAACATTTAAAGAAAAATTCATTAATTCAAAAGAAAAGCGGCTATGCAAAATGTTGCCCTGGATTCTCATTTTAAAACCTGTTAACTCACTAGCGCATTGCACAACTTAGCTGACAAGTAAGGGCAAACACTAAAGGCCATAACTGCTTGTCCTAGGTTTATTGGGTAGAAGCACGTAACTTCTGCAAAGATCAGTTGTTTTTTACATGTAGTATAGCAGGAAAATCATTCAAAAACAGACTTTTTACACACTAATATGAGGAAATTTTGTATGCGCTTATTGCATAAAGATACATAGTTTGACTTTAGTAATCTACAAATATAAATCTGGCCTGAACTTTGATGGGGCTAAGACTTAGAAAAAATACTGTTTTAAAGTTGACGTCCTAGTTCGCCGCTCGTGGGAATCAAAGTACATCCGGGACATTGGTATTTGCGAGCAAAACATGGCCAGAAACAGAGTGAAGGCAAGCACGCACGTCAAAGGCTGATCGATCGTGAGTAAAGCTTTCATTTCCTTGTTTTATCAATTTCAGGCGTTTTCGGCCTAGCTAACTATCAGACATGTCTTTAATTCGCTAGCGCGGGCGAGAATTGTGGCTGTGGTTTCCGGTCGAGTATTGACCTGCTGTCAACATGACCGTGAACATGCGGCAATTAATTATGTCCGAGTTTGTTTGAAGTTCAATCGATCCTCCATGTAGGAAGCTCTTGCTCAGTAGTTGATTCAGGACGATTTATGCCTTTAGAAAGCTATAGATCAGCTGTCCGCTGTGGTTTTGATATCTGTACGTTCGTGTTTATTTAGGCAACGAAGGGTTTAACTTTGAGAACGTTAGTGCCACGGGGAGATGAAGACAAAATGTTGAAGTGTTTGTTAATGATGGTGATACGTAGCGAAGAGCTGGATGATATGTTATGACGAGGGGTTACCCGTTACGGCTGATTAGTAGTGGGAGTGTCTTTGGGAGTAAGTGCTTGAGTACGAGTGATGTTATGTACGCGTGCTACTTCTTGATTAAGGAAAGATAAATTGTATCCGCGTTTGTTGAGGTAAGATTTGTGTTCGTTAGAACGTTGTTTGAAGGTCTCGTCAGAGGAACAGGTACGACGAAGTCGAAGAGCTAAGCTGAATGGAATAGCTCTTTTGGTATGTTGAGGTTGACATGAAGAATGTAACAAGTATTGATGTTTGTTAGTGGCTTTGGTGTAAAGGTCAGTAGTGATATTGCCGTTATCAACAAAAACGTTAACGTCAAGAAAGGGTATAGATGTGAATGAATAATTAGATGTAAACTTAATGATGGGGTGAATGCTGTTAAGGTAAGAGGTTAAAGCATGAAGGTCGTCAACAGAGTGTTCATGAAGATGTCGTCTATGTAACGCCACCATGTTCGTGGTTGGAATGGAGCACATGACAAAGCGTCTGTCTCAAATTTGGCGAGGAACAAACTTAGCCGTGTCTATCAGTCTTTGTTATAATTTATCTTTTCACTAGTCATATCATATTTCCCATATTTTAAATTTGTAACGTTCAAAACTAGAGTCATTCTCTGTAACACCCCGAAGAAGGAAGGCCGTGCCTTCCGAAATATTGGAAAATATATTCCTATACTGTGCAATCAGCCTTACTTTTTTCGTCTGTTGTTCAACTTATAGCTGATTAGATCTTCTAAAACTAGAGGATCCGGTACTTCTGTTTTGTCACGGTGGTCCTTGCAAAAATTACTACTGGTAGACAAATAAATGCTCATTTTTTCTGTTAGACAAGCACGGTCACCTATTTTTTTTATTTAATAATTTCAGTGAGAACAGAATCCTCAATAACTAGGAAAAATTAGCAGAAATCTATGGCTTCTTTATTGGCAAATGAGATAAATTCTACAGAGGGAGACATAACGGGCCGAACAGCGAATTTTCAAATTATGTTTTTTTTTCTGGGACGTAGATGAATAAACAATCAAAGAAAGTCAAACTCTGAGTGATATAACGCGCTGCATTGAAAAATAATCAAGCTTATTTGTTGCGCACTGAGATTACCAAAAGTCAACCAAATAACATATTTGTCAGCATTGTGGTATGACTACAAGCACGTTTCCTTTCCTTTTCCAGACGGAGATCGAACAAGCGAGCGAAAAGCGGGCGAACGAGCACGCCTGGGGTCAGCACAAAATTGGGGAGAGGTGGGGAGGGGGTGCGCGAAAAGGGGGACGGGGTGGGGAGAAAAGGAATCGCCTGCAGTCAATCCCAAACACTTTTCCGGACTCCGTTCGCACAGGAACTGGGAGCAATAGTGCAATTTGATTGGTTATTAGCCCATCAATCAAAATATGACGCTATAAATTTGTCTTCCATGCAAAATCCGACATTCGGAACACAACAAGATCAAAATAGATATGGCCGAGTCTGAATAAGCGTTCGGATCGAAGGGGTCTTCAAATTTTCTGTTGAGGAAACGTCGAAAGACCTTTCGCAAAACGGCAAACTCATCGTTCTCAATACTGGAGCAAGAAGCTGCCATTAGAGACCAGGCCGTAGACAGAATGTACTTGCAATCCATTTAACAAATACCCTTAGGAGACTACATGGTTACCGCGGTTAATTGCATGTCGCTTCGCAGATATGTTTTAATATGATACATTGAACTCTTTAACTCTTTTTCTAATTGGCCGAAAGCGTACAGTGAATTTTCGAAATCAGCGCCCGTGACGTCATAACTTCAGATTTTTCAATACACCATTTTGCTAATGATCAGTTCCTTTTGAATTGTGGGTAGATCCAGTCCTTTGTGGGGGCAAACGACCAGTTTAGGACATAATTTGAAATTGTAATTTTGCCCGTTTGCCCCACAAAGGACTGGATCTACCCACAATTCACCAGGAACTGATCATTAGCAAAATAGTGAATTATGTCAAGGACACTGAAGGTCACGGGTTATCATGTCATGTATGACCGCAGTGTATGATTTCTAAAAGTAATCATTGTCAGGTTCGTGCGTGTTGTGTTCCTTGCCGACAATGAAGAAGCATAAACGTGACTTCCATTATTTTTTCGTTCAATGTATAATAAAACAATTATTAGATTCGGTTTTTGTGATATCCAAAATAATCAAGGTCTCGGTAAGGGTTTTCACCTTTGAGTATTATTGTATATACGCTCTCTTAGATCTTCTGCATCACCCTGAGTTGTAAAAAGAAAGCAACTATGAATACTCTTGGCAGAAATATGTGAATAATAAGGCAAGGCAAGGAACATAGGCAGATAATATTATAATTTAAGATGTTGAGATTCTTTGAATGTCAATATCAATACCATAGAGTCAAATGCAAATTTCTCCCGTCACAGATATAAATCCAGTCAATACTGATAGACAGACAACAAATATTTATATTGGTCATATACAAGAATATCATTGTAGGCCAACAATGCCAGTGCTGAAATTCCAACACTTATGAAATGACATGTGAGAATGAGCCAATTCAAAAATCAGCAAGTTCAAATAAAGGCAAATTAGAACAATGAAAACAAATTAAGACAGTTCTCAGGAGATAAACATGCACGGCTTGCCAATAGAGACAAAGCGAACTGTTCCATTGTTGGAAAGATGGTAACAGTAAACTTCTTTATTACCATATATGATGGCAAGTTTTAATGACAGAAAACAAACAAATATTTTACTTTCTTTTTAGTATTTTCAGGACTTCAGATTTTATTCCAAATTTTAAATAAAAGTTCTACTGCCTGCGTGTTATTCCTAACATTTGTTATTGTTATTGACAATTGAGTAATTTTCAATGTAGACTAATTGGCAACTTGCTTGTAAATGGTCAGCATGAGAAGCACCATATTAGGATGCATTGTAATCCACCTGTGTCTCAGATGGTAACACTGCTCAGTTTCAATTTACCATTTTGCTGTTGATTTTTTTTTTCTCATTTTTAAATAAAGTGATCTTGTGTTAACTTCAATTATTAAAGTCTATGTGGAAGTACCAAAATAACCCCACAACATTCCACCCCACCTTTCTAATCCTAAGACACTGTCCAGATTTTTTATGAAGCATGGGGATGCTCCTGGAATTGGGGGGGGGGGGGAGCATGTTAAAAAAGTTTGCCTCCAAAGCAGCGGAGATTGACCAAAAAATAAGCGCTGAATGGGCAGTCATCCCCAGATAATTACCATTAAGTGCATTATAACGGTATGAATAATGACGCAAGGTATCCCATTACCCCAAAATACCATTTCTAACTTTCTGAAAATTTAAATTTCTCCTACAGAATATGCCCATTAACCTCCCCCCCCCACCCCTGTAGTTTGTTAGTTGAATGCAGTTAACTCATACTACCATAATCATTCATAAAAAAATACCAGTACCCCATTAAAATATCATCAAAATCATTCTTCTTTCCCCTTTGGTTCAGATGACCAGTAATAACAGGCACAATGAAATTTGCCCATTACAAGAATGAGCTGGCTCTCAGGGCCCTTTGATTTAAATGAACAATAACAGACCCGTCAATTAAAAGAAAGCCTATTTACGCGCACTATTAATTTGTTTTAGCCAACTCCGCCAAGCCCATACTGGGCACTACTCAAAAGGAAGTAAATTATCATTGGTTCTCATGTGACAGTTGGTGCTCCAAGGGAACACGGCATGTTTAGGTGCCTTTGGTAAAATGTCTGGGAATGATTGCAGGCATTTCCTTTGCCCACCTCACCTCTTCCCTCTGCTCCTTATTTTTTGCACTCCCTCACAGTTTTATTCCCTTTGCGTAAGTTTTTGAAAACGCCTGCTACGCAGGCTATAAGTTTGGTTGTCTTC
>CM042755.1:1344299-1351799 GCA_022496165.2 Catalaphyllia jardinei | reverse complement strand
GTGGACCACGGACTCGATAAAACACGGAAAAAGGTACAGAACTAAATGCCAATTTTTCTCCCAAATGAGCACAGTGTAAGAAGGGAATCTCATTTTCATGATATAAATGTCATTTGGTAACATTGCGCATGTGCTACCACCCCAAGCCGACTGGCATTGGAGGCAAGGGCTGCGATTGTTTCACATATTAATGCTTTCATACTTTAATTGGATATTCCTAAAACAGTGAAAACTATACTAAGAGGTACGATTAAAATGATAGCATGGAATAAAGTGTCTTACTGGGCTGACTGTTGTTGTCTTCACGGGGAAGCAGTTGACAATTTTCAGCTCCATTTGTTTGATAAAATCGCCTTTATAACTTTATTTCTAAATACTTTTGTCCTTGGGCCATCGTAGTTTGAAAACAAACATAAGAAACAAAGAGCAGTGATAAACATCATTGGGCTTGCAGATTTTTTGATTAATAGTTAACGTTTACTATGTTACTCTACAAACATTTCAAAAGTAACCGTTGAAATTTAAAATAGTTATTTAATCCGATAACAATTTCGCGAGTGGATTAACGCAAAATAGAAGTTTTCTAAACCAATCACAATCGAGTAAATGGTAATTTTTATGATTCAACGAGCAATGATAGGGCAAATGGCAATTGCTTTGGCTTTGCCAGGAATTAACGATCTTAAACGTTCAGTGACCCTGTTTTTCTTTCCAGAAACCGTACAATTATCTCCACATTGTCAAAAAAATGAAAAAAATATAAGTGTGAGAAGTTAAAAGAAACTTTCAAGATTTCTGTCCACAGGACATCGAATCTTTTCATCTTGCGGCTGCAAGGCACGTGAGACTTTAATCGCTAAATGCGAACTTGTTCTTGAAGGAGCCCCGCCGTTTACTAGATTAACTTAATAGGTAAACTCAAACAATATTTGGTATAGAACATTTCACTTCAAAAAATCTTTTTGCAATATTTTGGGGCTTACAGACACTGTGGCCTTATTCGCTAACGAAGCTCGATTTTTTTTTTCATATTTTAGGTGTTCTTCCTTGCATGTCCTCCCCAAACCGAACTAGGTGAGCCACATTTTCTTTCACATTTCTGACATAACTAACCCATCATCTTACAATGGTAAACGTTTCAGAAAAAGATCAATGTTGGAAAAATTTCGCGCGATCATCCTTAAAGCGCGGAAATGCCAACCTAATGTGATACGGCCAAAAACGAGATGAAAAATGCACCAATATCTCTAGAAACTAACGCCAAGGGAATTAAGAGACAATCAGTGGTCTCTAAAGTAATACTTTGCCTGTTATGCAAATAATGCAATGAAAACTTCAATGCTTCACAAAACGTATTATTAATTCCTGCTTTGGGCGACAAATTCACACATTTGCCCATGCGCACCTTGGAAAAACCTAATTTTCAAATTTCTCAACCGACATTTAGTTCAGTTTGAGTTGTATCCACTTCGCGATAGGTTTGCTGACTTTTAACAATACGAGCGAAGTTTTGAGAGGATAAAACACGTTTTTTTTTTTTGAAATATTGAGCTAGACGCCATTTCACGTGAACAAGTTTTTTGAAGCCATGGGATTGAAAGCTCGCTTGGCAAGATGGCAACGTTCCTTCAAACGGTTCGCCACAAGCACTGCTGGTCTCTATGGTTTAACCACTTAGGACATTTCAGAACTGTACTGTACTAATCTCTAGTGGCAACCGACAAACAGGATGAACGGTGCTGAACGATGTCACTCCGGTTTAATTCCTTCTTCACCGGTGAGACATTTCAGATACAGTCACCGTGCCATGTTAAAGCATGTGGAACGAGACAGATAAAAGAGGCAGGAAAATGAAGAAAGCTTTCTTAGAGGTAACTAAGAGTTCCTAATTCTATATAATTAACAAATAGATTGAACTTCATTCTACATATCCTAGCACCATTTCTTGACGTTGTACTATCATATATTTTAAAACGGCAAAACAATCTTTGAGGAAAGTAACTCTCAGTGACTTTCGGGTTAAGCATTAATTCCGAGTGCCAGCAAAAACTCGATGTTTAATATGTCTAAAAAAAAGTCAACACAAGTTCTGTGAAACAATGATCTGAAAATTATATTAAAATGCTTGAGTTAGAAACCGAGTGTATGTAAAGTAGTCACTTGATAATCCAAGCACATGATTATTCTTGCACATTCACTCTTCCTAAAAGAATTCAATTTTTTCCTAAAATTAGACTCTTCAAGTTCCGATAGGATACGCAGAGACCGAAGACAACATATGATTACAACACGTGTAAAATATGTTTTCCTCTGTGAAATATTAATCTAAACATCTTTTTTTTTCTCCTAGATTAGTCCTTGAAGGGCTGATGGCCATGCAGTACGTACGTACATCACATGCATATCGGTATCGCACCACCTGATCACAAGTCTGGTTCAGTTCATGGTGGCCGCTTACAATGAACCGTACTATAAAAAAAAGTCTGGAAGGATCCTTGGTCAAAGAAATGTCTCGAAGAGATGAAGGCAAGGAAATAGAAAATTTGAGGAAATCTTCAAGTGGAATGGCAAGCGGAAACGTTTTTCCTGAGAACAATCTGGCTGTTAACAATTCTGGTAACGATAGGAGGGCATGGTCTCTCAGAAAGTTTTGAAATCTAGGGCCTTGGAAAGCGTTTTCCAACCATTCCCGCGGAACTTTTTTATAAATAAATGCGACGGGAAATGCAGGGGGTTTACAAGCAAAGGGCAAGACGTCTACCCTGAAAATGGGCGAACTCTGTTATAACATCATCAATGTCCACATCCTCGTGCTTGTGAATGCGCAAAATTGCTAAAGAAGTCAATCTTCCGTATGTGATTGTACTTGGTTTTCAATCTGTTCATACCGTTGAAACTACACCCAGCAGTGCACGTCGACACAGGATATGTCATCAATGTTATTACAGCAACATAAACTCCGGGATAGAATTGAGGGTTGCCGGCAAGAGTCTCAACCAAAGTCTTTGACTTCACGTTACCATTCATTCCACTCCACTTTTGCCTCCATCTTTGGACCTCGGATTTAATTTGAATTCGCTCTTGGAGATGTCCATGTCACTGCGGAAGTAGCTGTAGATATCATCAACGGCTCTTTCTGTTAGCTCAAGAGTTAATGTTGTTTTATGCTGACAGCATAGGACCAGTGATCTCTTTGCCGTCAATAAATGGTTTATACATTAGTTATAAGGTACTGGAAAAACAAACACGCGCCAGTATAATTCGAAATTTAAAAATCGGTCCTATTTGATGATGACTTTGACAAATGCTATAAGGGGAAAAAATGTTTCTAGATTTCAGCTGTGCACAGGGGCGTACGTGCGTATATGGACGCTACGCCCCTGAGCATGAGGGTGTTAATGGTGCCGCGGCGTCAGCTCCGGTGGTGGAGAGATCCGTGAGACTAAAAGAGACTAGTGACTCACAATTTCCACAAGGTTCAGGTTTGTTGAGTAAAACTCTTACAGCGATCCTGTCAAGTAGGACGTGTTGGCGAACGCTCTGAAAGGTTCTGAGTTAGTACAGCAATAACTGGTGGTTCCTGTCGAATTTCTGTGAGCCTTTTATGAAATTTTACATGCGCCTGCGATATTTAAGCTAGAGTCACGTGGTAGCTAGCGGAGATCCCATGTGACGTAAATGCGGTAAAAATAGAAAATAGCTCGGACACTACGAAAGAAAACTAAGGCACACGGGTGCCGTGACAAATGGGGCTACCTGTTTAGCATATCATGTTCTTTTTTTTTTCTATCGTAACCGTATAAATCACAAAATATGAACTGATTAACAGAAAAAAAACGATCAACTTTTTAGAGGACGATTATCTTTCCACAATAAATGACAACATTTTTAGGATACAAATGTAGATTTTACCTTACAAGCTTACTTTCAGTGTTCAGAGTGCCATTTTGCTATAAAAAAGTAATATCATAACAGTCCTAAAAGACGGGCAGAGGAATAGGTTCTACAGCTCTGCCCCATTGACACCCTCTCATATATTTATTTGGAGATAAGGTGTTCTAGTTTTTTAGCGTGGTCACGTTAGTTGGTTGTACTGCGTTGTTTTTCCATGGCACTTTGTGCGTTCACTTCTTTCAACTGCCACTTCTACAAGTTACCTTATATCGGTTATTCTTCTTCCTACACTGCAATGACTGCTGCAGTAGTCCAATTTACTGGTATTGGAATTGTAATAATAAACGAATAATAATTGATTTGAATAAGAAACGAATTGAATAAAACGAATTGAAGAAAAATTTCATCCATTGTAAATAGGTATTGCGAAGACTTAAATGTAAAAATTATTTTCTCTCCGTTCAAACTTAGCATTGTGTTTAGTCCTAAGGATTTTGTTTCTGATTCTCTTAAATCACTTGTTGTTTATCAGTTTACATGTGCTAGCTGTGGAGTTCGTTATATTGGTGAAACCAATAGGCATTTTAACACACGTGTTAATGAGCATCCCTTTCGGGACAAAAATTCCCACATTTTTAAAAATCTTAGTGCTTCTAAAGATTGTAGGGATAAGTGATATCTCTTATTTTAAGATTCCCGATCATGCCAGCATTTACTCTCAACTTAAAATAAAAGAGTTTTCATATCGAATAGTTGAATCCTGAACTCAACAAACAAGTCGAGCACATTAGTTTGTCGTTGCATTTCTAAATTTATCTGCTGTTGTTTACAGAGAGTTTTAGTTTACTTTTGCTATTTCTTTTCTGAGTCTCATTTTATTTTGGAATCAACAAGTTTTTTGAAACGGATTTCACTAAAAAAGTTAACGTTAAAAAGCAACGACGTTTCGACCGTTCGACGGTCATTTTCAGGTTGAAAAGTAAAAATTTTTTGTAGGCGTTTAAAATATATACAATCGATTATAAAAATGCTAATGAGATACTGGCTAAAACTCTAAGATATTTACATAGAAACAATACAAATAAAAAATTGCGGCATGAATGAATAATAAAGAAACACTAAGCAAAAAGCTTCGCGCGGATTGAGTCACTCTGTTTGTTCAGTTTTGGTTGAAGTTTGCGAATAAAAAGCATTTCAGAAATTAAGCAGTCAAGTTCAGTCTGACACTTTTTTAAAATCAATGGATCTGGATCTGGTAAAGGACGAGCACGGACGAGTAAAGGACGAGCACGGAGGAGATTAGTTATATATACCGACCACTTTTGTAAATCTTTACTATATATTCATAATAGCTGATGTTTGAAACATCAAAACATGTTCCGAAAACTGAAAAGCGTTGTTGTGATTTTAAAGATAATTGTTTCATTTCTTTTAGTTTTGAATTTTCTTTTATTGCTTTTAGTGGCGAGGCGGGGTTCGATTCCCCGGCGAGATTGACGGGCCGGCGCCGTTTAGAGGGTGCTTCCTCATTTGGGCGGCTTTTAGGGATGAGGTACTGCACTACACCTTCATGCCGCCCAGTTACAAAAAATACTCATTATAGTCCATCAAATATTTTCGCTTGGAAAAGATTGGTCTAAACGCGTCAAGTGACCGAATATTCTTCAGCTAAGACTGGTGAATATCCGAGAATATTCCTCAGTTTTCAATACTGCGCGTGTTGTGAAAAATATTTGAAAAATAATAAACACAATTGCCTCCATTTGGCGCAAAAATGTGCTCGGATATTTGTCTTTGGACTTTACCTGTTCCCTGGCACATTTTCGCGCTAAATGGAGGCTATTGTTTATACTGCACCATGCTTACGCTTCTTTTTTTAAACTTTCTTAAAGCACACACCGAAAATTTACAAGCACGCTACTGACGTAGATCATGTTCTCTTAGCTAACATTAATACTAGGAAGTAACACAGACGTACACTACCAGCAATTTCAGAGTTAAATTTATATTACTAAAGCAGTCTTTTATACATGGTTTATATACCTTGTTCGGTGCTGAGGCCAAAAACTGATATCCTTTCCTCGCACACGTCAGCATATGACGTCATATAAGAGAGTAACTAAAGTGCAATCATTTACTTTTTTATATTCAAGAGATATCTATTATCTCAAAACAACACTACGTGCTGGCATATTTTATTATAAAATCCATAAAAAATGGTATTCCTTGTTCCTGCCGGGCTATTATCGTTTTTATGTTTTCTTTAATGAACATGTGGTCATATTACAATGCTAATATCTTTATCTCCCTATTACATATTGGAAACTAACCTTCCTCTCCAAAAGAAAAAGAACAAAACCTAACTCAGGAGACAACATTGTCTCTCCATCAAATACAACAGTGAGATTCAAACTGAAACACAACATAGTTTAATCAATATAATGGCAACAGGTTTGTTGAGGAAATACAATACTATATTATAAGAAATAAAATTTAACAAAGATACAAAAATATATCTCTACACAAAAAAGGCTGAATGACTCTTTGTACCCAAGCATTGCTGCGATAAAGGATTTTAATAAATGATATCATTTAATGTTAACAAAACAAAACCTAAATCTACACTGTAATTCATCCCTATTCCATTAACTAGCAACTCTTTTAATAGAAAAGGTAATAAGACACCCTTCGCATTTTCTGTTGACTGTTTTATGTCAATTTCCACCAATCAAAAACGCTAAACGTCAAAATAATATATAACAAATCCAAAAAGCCAGGTTTTTCCTTTCTTGTAGAAAGGATTCTTCTCAAAATTGAGCTTCGGGTAGGGCTACAATGTATCGTATGGGGTTACGCGCCAAAAAAATATAAAAAAGGAAATGTCATCATACTGATTTTATGGCCTCACTGGAATAGAAAAAAGTCAGTTGCAACATCATCAAAACTGAACCATTTTTACGTCTTTGTCATCATTAAAACCATGGCAGCTTTTACTTTTCTAATTGATTAAAGTGGCTTCATATTTAGGTCAACCAAAGCTCCGACCACGCTCAGATTGGATTCATTCAGGCGTTTAAATTTACCATTTCCGACATATGGGAGTGCCCCGCGCATCCAACAGGTTCAATTTCTAAGACAAGGTTTCACTGATACCCTATTATTAAGGAAAGTTCTCTGTAGCGTGAAATATAATATACCACCATAATGAACTACATGCTCTTCAAAAAAAAACTTGATTCACGATTTATCAGCATAGTTCTCTTTGAAATTAAATCGTTCCTTTTACAGCTGGAAATTCTCAATACCAGTCCACAAACGGTTTTAAGTTAGCAGGACATCGCCAGCTTACTCTTTTCGCATTCCATGTTCGTACATGTGATAAAGAATACCACAAACGTTCTTGCAAAATTTACCGCACATCCAACAGGTAAACATTTCCCTGTCAGAAACAGAACGTTCCCTACATCTGTGTTTCTCCAACCCAGTGCTATCGTTAAAGCCTTTGCCACATTGGCTACACTTATGAGGCAAATGACTGTGAAATGATCTATTATGATTTAAGAGAGTTCCGTGTCGAGTGAAGGACTTGTCACACTGGGTACATTT
>CM042755.1:1341615-1344289 GCA_022496165.2 Catalaphyllia jardinei | reverse complement strand
ACTGAGTACAGTTGAAGGGTTTCTCACCACTGTGTATCATCATGTGACGTTGCAAGTTGGCTGACCGACTAAAACACTTTTCACATTGAGTACATTTAAAGGGTTTCTCGCCACTGTAAATTCTCACGCGACGATTCAAATTTCCAGCTGTTCGAAAGGTTTTGTCATATTGAGTACGTCTGTAGGGTCTCTCATCACTATGAATTTTTAGATGACGTTGCAAACTTCCCGCCCACTTGAAACGTTTGTCGCAGTGACCACATTTGTAAGGCTTTTCACTTCTCTGAATGTTGCGACTATGTATACTTGCCATATTCACATCTCTTCTCTATTTCTCAAACCTTTTTAACACAAAAAATAATAAAATACTGTTACAGCAAAATGTTAAGCTATAACAGAATTAACAGTTACAGTTTATAAAAGGGATACTTTTCGTTGGTCGATAGGTGTATTTACATGAGAGTATGTTAAGATGGTTGTATCAGTTGTATTCTTGACTAAGAATATTTGATGAAAGCAATAGAGAAGTTTTTTCTGTATTTGCATTAAACCTCATCTTAACACTTAGAGGGCTCGGAAAATTCGAGGCATATCTCCTCCAACCTCGTCGCCATTCAAAGGCCAGGTAACTTAGCGGGAAAACTGCAAAATGGTTTTAAAAACAGCCCTAAAAAATACGCCCAGTAATTGGTTAAAAATCGTGTTTTTTTTAAGAGCTTCTGCCTGAGAGACCGGGGCAGACTTGGAAATGAAGGTCGGCCGATTTCGCCTAAAATTGGTAAACAAAGTCGTTATGTGGACTTATGTAATATGCCAAAGTTTGAACTTCAATGAATTTTTTAGCCAAGTTCTGGATATCAGCCTCTCAGGGGTCCCCAAAGGCTGATTTTCAGTGTAATTTTGGCCACTTTTCACTCTCTTTTTTAGCAATGTACAATTAGTTTAAGACAAAAAAAAAACTATTTTTGTAATACACTATTCTTAGCCTTTTACGGGTAAACAAATCAGGTCATGAGATTTTTTCGTTAGCCAATGGCTGTTATTTCAACTTGGATCTATTTGAAGCATATGGGAAGCAACCGGAAATGGGCTGTTTTTCAGACCTTATATTTTCCATGCCCATGTTTTATATCGTAAAGTCTTAATATCCCTGCAAAGTTCAGCCCTTAGTTTAGTAATATCAAGAAAATATACTAAGGTTGAGGCTTTTTTACCAAGAAGAATCTTACAAGAAGATGACTAACCTGGCCACTTCCGGTTAAAGTTTCAACAAAGCGTGTCGGTAAAAATTAGCTATTTAATTTCGATTAATACCTTTTTACTTAGTTATGACTCTAGAGACTGTGAAGCTAGATGTAACCGGAGGAACTTGCCGTTAATTAGCAAATTTTCATATGGTTTTTTGGGACCGATCAGATTTTGGTCCGGCAACGATACGGTTATAAATTACGGGGAAATAGTCTTGAAAATTACGGATAATAGAGCGGCTGTGATAAAGGATATATAATTGTATACCTAAAAATCCATCTCTTGATGGTTAATAACAATCTACCACCGCATCTTGTTTGGTCTAAACTGCAATATTAAGTTTATCATGATAAGTGAATATAACAAGCCTGTGGCCCTAGGTAATGAAATGCTAATTAAATCACGAAATAAGCCAAGCTTTGTGGTCCCATTTCATAATATACATGTAATCCACCCATTTGGGACGTCTTTTCTGAAGGAAAACAGCTTAGCAATCATTCTGAAAGCAATCACAACGTCTCTCGCGAGATTGCTTGAAAATCGCTTTGAACCTTTACGAGATTCCAAATACATGCAATTGTACAGCTGATTGTACCTAATTGCAGTCTCACTCTTCCAGTCTATATGCAAAGTGTGACTGTCTGGATAAATTCTCTTAATATAAATAATTACCTGGCTTCAGGTTTAGTGGCATGCCCCGTTCCTATAATCTCTTTAAAGTGAAGCAACATTAGGAACCTTAGCCCAGCGATGAATTGTTCATAAGTGCGCCGTTGCTGCGAGTACTGAAACTTCAGGTCGATTCATTCGTACGTGACAAAGTCGCGAAAAAATTATCTGTAGTTTACTGAACTCCTGAAACATGCTATCTGAAACGTCAGCGGTAATTTTCTTCGGTTTCTTCAATTTCTTTTTTCTCCTTGATTTTCTTGATGGAAAGGGTGTTGACATGGCCCACTTTGGTCACGCAAACAGCTGCATTTTCGGCGGTGACGTGGCAAATAACAATCGTCTTTAATTCATCCTTTGTAATGCCAGGAAAGCCAGTTAGGTTGAGAATCAACTTCCGTATGCTCATTTTTTTAATTTTGCAGAAGATTAAATTGTAATAGCCAGACTGTTGCTCCTCTGCCTTTCAAGCGCACTCAATTGAAACAAATTTGCTAACAGACTGAACACATTTAATTGGCTTAATTACTTGATCGCAGTTTCTTTTCTTGTGAATAGGAACTTAAGCACTGACGACGGCGACGCCAGGGACGACACCTAGCAAAAAATGGACTTAAATTTTACTCTCGAATTTCGTAACTAAACCCGTTCAGAGCCCAAATCTGTGTAAAAACCTGCTCAAACTAAATATGTAATGCCAGCGATCAATTCCGTAAGGAAATCCAAAATATTTGCCGTCGCGGCCTAGGTTCTCCAA
>CM042755.1:1334115-1339115 GCA_022496165.2 Catalaphyllia jardinei | reverse complement strand
CAGGCTTTTAGTAAACAATAGGAAAGAGGGTTTTGGAAAAAAAATAAAATGAAAGGATAATTTGCTGATGCAACTGGTGGCCGTTGAAGCACTCAAGCCCAAATGATCCAAATCAGTGGTTTCATTATATATTTCTGTTTATAATTTTGATAATGACAAAAGGCAACAAGTAATATTTATGAACATGGAAGTCTTTCATATAATTATATATCTTTGTACATGTTAATCAAGTGGAAATTTATTTAGGAAGGAACAGCAGAAACCTGCAGTGTTTACTGTTAGCCTCAACTAATTCCAAAATTAGCACAAATTTGAATTTACAGATATCAATCTTTCTAGGGTCTTTATATCACCAAATCACCAGGCCTAAGGGATTGCATTTATTTGCTACAATAAGTCAAGTAGCTGCTTTAACCATAAATGATACTAAGATTAAAAAAGGCACTAAAATATTAAAGTTTTAACCATCCCTCTTTCAAAAGCCATGTGAAATTAATCATGATTTGCTTTGCTCAAGTAACCATATGCATCAGCAGGCTTCTTGGATGTTATCTTTATGGGTCAGCTTGGAAAAATTCGCTTGCGACAATTGAAAATAAACCTAAATTTAGTACAAATCATGGTCTTCCAAGGGAATACAAAACATCAGCCATTAAATAAAAAATGCAGACAACTTGCTATCTTTCAATGATTTCAAGGCACCTTGGACGTCAAAAAAAAATTTTCTTGTTTATCAAGATCCCCCCCCCCCTAGCTCAAGGTCTGGATCTGCACTGAAGCCAACATTTCCACTCCCAATAGAATAATTGGTCTGAGGTCTAACACCCTATTCAACACAAAGCAGTACTTCTTTGTAACCAGATATTACATGTGGTCCTGCAAAACAAAGGGAGTACTCCCAAAAATTGAGAGACTTCCTAGTTTTCTATCTCCCTTATACTTTAGTACCTTTTGAATCTTAAACCTCAAAAAAGAAATAAAAAATAAAATTAAAACAAGTTGAATATAAACATTTTAAAACGAAGCCATGCATGCATCAGAACAGATTAATAATTTAGATAAGAATTTGTAGTGATCACTTTTTATCTTCATAGCTTACTGAATACAAGACAATATTATTAGTATGTTAAGTAATCCTGTGGTGGACTCTGTAAGTAAATGTTGACTCCTGTTTTCCAATATCCCTCAAACTAAATACCGTACATATTTTTCAAAACAAAAGAATAAAAATTATAAGCTCACATAGAGAGACTGTATGTTGGGACTTAACGAACCCAAAAAGTAAGTTAGTTTACAACTCTGTGACTAATGGAATACATCCGTTTTCTGTGGTTAAAGATCTCGCTTGTGATTGGTTATAGCACGATAAACATTACAGACACATTTTAGGTGTTCTTGGTTTTCTGACTTTCACTGTAAGCTTAACTTTTCCTCAGGAAATTGGGATCTCTATTCAACTGATCACAATAGGGTAGAGTGGAACTCTTGGAATATAACTGGATTGAATTTTAAAATGTACTCGTGCTCAATACCTGAATAAAAACAAGCCTTTGACAGTTAAACCTTCTGCTAAATTTAATCTGAAATCCCTAGATCCATGTGTTCTACTTTTCGATTTTCAAGATGGCGCAGCAATTATTATCCTCTGAATGATAGAAAGTTATGTTTGCTTCTCATTTAACATCAGAAACAACAATAAATCTGATTCAAAGGCTTGCTTTTTTGTCAGGGATAGAAGCTATAAAGACAGCACTGAAACATTGACTCGCTCGAACAGGCAATCTGCCAGTGATCTGCTGAAAATCCCACGACAGCCGAGCAAGATTTAATCATAGAATTATCCAAGTACTAGTAAACAGTCAGGGGGATATAAACCGTGAAACAGTCTTTAAGTATTACTTACCTTCTTAGCAGGAAAAGAAGAAAATTTGACACAGCTGAACACAGTAAACCCGCGAGCAAGTGATGAACAGTCGTTGAACAAAATTAATCACGTGACGCTTGAGTCAGAGGATATACTGTATTGAGTTATTTCGATGTAGCCCCCTCTAGGAACACAGAGACAAAATAATACACTAAAAACTGGAGACAAGCCACTTTTGATTGAAAATATTTTCTACACGTGGCGTTTACTGAAATTTTCGAAGCATTCTAATGCCTTGTCCTATAAACTGTAACGCAATCGCCAACAGCATAATGTCACGTAATCTTAGTCAACGTCTGGGTTGCCTCTGTTGTTCTTCGTTTCTATTCTAATGACGATCGCCCTTGTAACTGACCAGGCCTTTGGTAACGCACTCACCGCCATTTTGAACCCCCTTAAAATAAAATTGTCAATCGAACCCTTACAATGTACAGTGACGACCTGCAGGTTACGACTGCTTTTTGGATTTTCGGTACTTACAGGTGTTTGCTGACTGGGACTAAATTGGCGTGGGCGCGTCGCTTGGCTGAGGTTTGAAACCTTACCTGTCAAGAACAAAGAAAACGTATTCTCATGCAAAATAAAACCCTTTACTATACAAGCCTGTTGGAGACAAAAAACCTGATACTTGCTCTAAAGGCTGCCGCACACTATCCGATTTTTTGTCGCTGCGCTGCAGATTTTTTGTCGGGGTCAAATCGGGTTAAAATTTGGCATCAGCTTGCCGCAAAAATTTCTGCAGTGACTTCTTAATTCACGTATCGGTACGGTATGGTATCAATATTTAAGATCTGAAAACACTAAATTTTTGTCAGCTGCCAAACCTCACCCAAATTTTTTAAGTTCCGCCGAGGACATTAAGATAGGGAAAGATTTTCTCTATAAGATTCTTAGAAATGTACCGACTTGGAAGGAGATTTTATTAACCTTGGACTGATCTTTGATATATGCGGACGTAAATTGCATTAGGTTTAGGAATTTGATCAAAAACAATGCAGAGCCAGTAATTTGAAGAGACGTTTTAAAGCATAAATGCTACTCAGACAGCGTTTGAACTCACAAAGCAATATAAAATCATTTTCTTCATTTGGTTATTTCCACCAGGATGCACTGAACATGGTAGAAGAAAATTAATTATTTTCTTTCTTGGACTGAGACTGTAAGTGGTATCAAACAAAAGAAAGAACGGAAAATTACAAAAAAAAAACTTATCTGACTATAAGATCTTTCAGATGTCGTCCACTTGCATGAAGGGTAAAACACTTCAATCCAAAATGGCTGCTTTTTCTTTCATTGTTCTCTGTGTTCAACCTTGGAAGAAGAAGAAAAGTCAACGAATGACGTAATTATCCTTTTATTTAATGGAACGGTCTTGTAGTTGTACAATTTTTCCATTTTCAGTCATATTATATTGTATTCGCTAGTCTGAAATCAAGAGACTAGATCTTAGTGGAGTCTGGCTTTCTTTTTGCCTAGAACTTTACGTACAAACGTGTTAGTTCTGGGGACTCTGGTGTTACATTGTATTTTAGTTAATCTTGCTCTGAAGCAAACCGTCTACCAGGGAAACGACGAACAAATAACAAAGCTGACTTTGGGAGTAAAACATAGAATTTACCTGAAATTAAAGTTGATCGAGACATGAAGAGGCGGATAAGAAGAGAACGGGGCTCCAAAGATGAACAAGGCTGCTCATAATGGTCACATTTCCTTTGAATACGCCTCTGTTCGGCTAGTGCTAGAAGGAGAGAGGAAATTCTCAAAAGTATATATTACCTTTGAGTTTGAGGTTAGAAACCGGCCATATAGAATCGGTCAATGCCCCCCTGCATAAACAAATTTCTTAACGTTCTTTTAGAATTATTTTATTTGGAGTGAGGTAGTTAAAATGTTTTAACCAGTATTCAAAGAAAGTTTGGTAAAAATCAATTAATTTCAACAAGTAATTTATTATTTTACGAAAATGTGAGCAATTATCAAAAATATGAGGATAAATGAACAAATGATAAATGAAAAGACAGAACGAAAGCGTATAATTATCTAAGACGGGGAGTACATCTACGAAGATATTGGTTCACTCTCACATCACACGACGGTTTGTGACGCTAAAATGACCGAGTTATCCGTTGAGACTTAAATATATACACGATTAAAATTCATTCCACCTACTAGAAAAGAGTTTGCTGAATCAGCATATTTCATTGAGATTTCTGTGTGTCAAACAATAGAGCATACAATAATATCAATAGAAAATATCAACTGAAGCACGCACGCAGTCGTAATCATGCTGGGAATGTTGTTTTCTTCTAAAAAAAAGTGCAGGTATTTATATTTTGAATGAAATTCGTTGAATAGCTTTCAGAAAGTTGACTCTTGAAGTCTTTTGTGACATCAGTAATCCTCATTGAAAAACAGAACATGTGTCTTCGGGAGATTGAAATTTATTGCCGCGTTTTAAATGCACAACGTGTCTTGTTCTCAGTTGTGTTGGCATTTACAGAGCCAAGCTCTTCAAACTGAGGTGTCACGTGTTTACCAAGATAGGCACGGAAGGCGTGCTTGGACTATTCGGCAACAACATTGGGACTGTAATGCGATCGGAAGAAAATCGTGTTAAAACCAAAACTATGAACATACCAAAACTAATTCTAATAAATTTGTTTAACATCACTTCCGGCTTGAATTCAAAACATGACTTGTTACGCACAATGCAAGGATTTCAGATAAAACTAGAGGGCCAGAACAATGCTTTTTTCTGACTTTCACTTGATAACAAAATAATAAATTTTCCTTAAACACTCGGCAATTAAACAACAGATACAGCAATGGCTTGTAGCCTGCCCAGGCAGCTCTCCTTTTCACTCATTCGTATTTACTGGTACGTTTTAAACAAAGTTTCCTTCTTCATAGGGAAAATAATTTTTCCTAACGACCATTTCGTGACCTTTGGCAGGGTGTCTGGAAAAACCGAATAGCGAAGAGCGAATAGCCGCGAATAGCGAATAACGAGTAGTACGAATAGTGCGAATTGTCTCGAAAAGTTCGAATAGAGGCGAACGGTCACGAATACTGGCGA
>CM042755.1:1321615-1331615 GCA_022496165.2 Catalaphyllia jardinei | reverse complement strand
CGCACGAATCGCAAAGCGATGAGTGCGGTATCGGTTTCCAAGTGCAATTTAACGCGGAATTCACGAGTCAGGTAATGAATCTTCCTTGAATCGCATAATTGAATAAAATAAGAAAAGAAAACAGCAATAATGTTTGGTTTTATCCTGAACGCGTGACCAGAAAGCCATTTCAAAGACAACTGTCAAAACTGTGATTGCGTTAGCAACTAAGAAGCAAAGTCAATCGTACACGTTTGAACCTTCGACAACTTTATTTGTACCTCGGGCTTGTGTTTACATTTGTTTTCAAACTTTTTGAGCAAGTTTCGCAGTAATCTTAAGTTGTTGTGTTGACAATATCCCTTAGCCTCGCTTTCAAATCGCACCACGCTAAATACCTCGCTTCGTAAACCAATCAGAATGCAACATTTTATTCAGTTATGCGATTCTTAACATGATTGTTAAATTTAATGATTCCTTGTATCCAAGCATTGCTGCGATTAAGGTTTTACATAAATTTGATATCATTTAACGTTTACAACACAAAACTTAAATCTACCCTGAAATCCTACTCCATAAACTAGCAACTCTTAAAGGGAATAGGACACCCTTCCCATTTTCTGACTGTTTTATGTCAATCTCCCCCAAATGAAAACGTCAAAATAATACGTATACAAATCCAAAGAGTCAAGTTTTTCCTTTCTTATAGAAAGGATTTTACTCATAATTAAGCTTCGGGTAAAGCTACAATGAATCTTAAAGGGTTACGTGCCCAAAAATAATAAGAAAAAGAAACCCATCATACTGTTTTGATGGCCTCAGTGGAATAGAAAGAAATCTGTTGTAATATTATTAAAACTGAACCAGCTTTACGTCTTTACCATCATTAAAACCATGGCTCCTTCATTCGATCAACCAAAATTCCGGTCACGCCCAAATTGGACTCAATCAGGCGTTTAAATTGAACATGATGCAAATGACCGCAAACGAAAATCCTGCCTGTATACATAAGATACCATTTCCGACATATGGTAGTGCCTCGCCCATCCAACAGGTTCATTTACTAAGACAAGGTTCACTGATACCCTATTATTAAAGAAACTTCTCTGTCGCGTAAAACTTAACATACCACTATAATGAAGTACATGCTCTTCAAAAAACTTTGATTCTTGATTTATCAGCACAGTTCACTTCGAAACTGAATCGTTCCCTTTACGGCTGGAAATTCTCAATACCAGTCCACAAACGGTTTTAAGTTAGCAGGACATCACCAGCTTACTCTTTTCGGATTTCATGTTCGTACATGTGATAAAGAATACCACAAACGTTCTTGCAAAATTTACTGCACATCCAACGTTAACAGGTAAACTTCTCCCTGTCGCAAGCAGAAGGTTCCCTACATCTGTGTTTCTCCAACCCAGCGCTATCGTTGAAGCCTTTGCCACATTGGCTACACTTATGAGGCAGATTACTATGAAATGCTTTGTTATGATTTAAGAGGCTTGCGTGTCGAGTGAAGCACTTGTCACACTGGGTGCATTTAAAGGGTTTCTCGCCACTGTGAATTCGCATGTGAGTATTCAAATGTCCCACACTTCTAAAGGTTTTGTCACACTGAGTACATTTGAAGGGTTTCTCGCCACTGTGTACCGTCATGTGATATCGCAAATTGTTTGCCTGACTAAAACAAGTGCCACATTGAATGCATTTAAAGGGTTTCTCGCCACTGTGAATTCGCATGTGAATATTCAAATTTCCCACACTTCTGAAGCTTTTGTCACACTGAGTACATTTGAAGGGTTTCTCGCCACTGTGTATCATCATGTGATATCGCAAATTGTTTGCTTGAACAAAACATGCGTCACATTTAGTACATTTAAATGGTTTTTCAACACTGTGTATCATCACGTGACGTTGCAAATGGCCTGACCGACTAAAACATCTGTCACATTGAGTACATTTGAAGGGTTTCTCACCACTGTGTATCACCATGTGCTGTTGCAAATTGGCTGACCGATTAAAACACCTGTCACACTGAGTACATTTGAAGGATTTCTTACCACTGTGAATGCGCACGTGAGCATTCATATTTCCCACAGTTGTAAAGCGTTTGTCACAATGAGTACATTTGTACAGTCTCTTTTCACTGTGAAGGTTTAGATGACGTTACAAACTTTCTACCCACTTAAACGTGTTGGCGCAGTAAACACATTTGTAATGCTTTCCACTACACTGAATGTTGCCACTATGTAATACTTGCCATACTCACATCTCTTTTCAAGTCCTGAAAAACCTTTTCAACACACACAAAAATAATAACATACTGTTACAGCAAACTGTTAAACTATAACAGATTTAAGAGTTATAATTTTATAGAGTAACTGAGATACTACACGTGCTTTAGTTGGTCGATAGGTGTGTTTAGATAAGAGTATGTAAACACAGTTGTGACGTTTTAGATTATCGCCTGTGTTCTTGAGAAAATGTTATTATAACAATGGAGACGTTTTCCCGTGTTTACATAGCCTCATCTAAACACTTGGGGGGCTAGGACAATTCTCGAAAGGTATGGAAGCCCTCAAAGTTCTGCATATACTTTTGTTGGACCGAAAACACCTTAACACACATACTGCGCAAGACTACAAGTTGGTTGGAACCTAAATCTCAGGTTTGCACAAATGTCTGGAATTCTCCGCCATCCCCCGAGCGTGTTTGGATGGGGCTACGTTAACACGGAAAACTGCTCCATTGCTTGATTATTAGCAAAGGGAATTGTTTTCATGCAACTGCAATTAAAAAATAGCCAATTTTACAGTTGTCGGGTTTTTGACCTGGTCCCGGAATGGCAGCGAGGCTGGAGTTGACCTTGTTTTGATACAGACCTGACTGCTTTTATTGTGCAAATCAAGTTGTTCTTATGCTAACTTGTCACATTTACACGAGAAAAGCCGACAGGTCTGTATCAAATCAAGGTCACCTCGAGCCTCGCCTGCACTCGTGGCCAGGTAACTAAGCACACAACTGTAAAATGGCCTATTACAAGCGATATTTAAGAATTATCTCCAAATTACGAGTAGTGTAGCGCCTTAATTACTCAAGTTTTCATACAGTAACCCTTTACTATAATTATATAACTGAGGAAATAAGGCACAGCTTAAATTAATTTGAAGTGAAGTGCAAATTAAAAAAAAATAATAGATTAACCTGCTCTCAACCAATAATACTGAATTTTCTTAACCATAATTTCTAGTTATTATTGTTTGTTCTGTAAGCTTAAAAGAGTGAATGAATTCCTAGTTTCTGTTGTTTGAGCAATCCATAGATGATTATATCCTATATTTTCCTATAACAGGAATCTCTGGGATAATTTTGATTCATTTAATTACTCAGAAAAATGGTGGTGTGGTGAAGATGGTGGAGCTGGATGCAGGAAAACAAGGTATGGGTCTAATGCTATGTGCACTGGACTCTAGATTAAGTGCTCTGGCTGGGGTAATACTGATACATTTATGGACAAGATTTAGCTCTTATTAACCGACCAGGAGGTCTGTGTGGGAGAATCTTGTCTGAGATCACGAGTACAGACTGAACACAGTAATGTCTGAACACATGACCAAGGTCCTTCCATACAGACCGGCTAGGCTTGGTTAATAAGATGTTTATTTAATGGCAAACAAGAACAATTCAATTTAGTCAGAATTTGAGGGGACTCGTTCACCATGTTGGATATAATATCCGTCAAGTTGAAACGCTTCTCGGTTGTATTAAGCGATGTCATTGTGTATTTTGAACTGGTTTATTGTGAACACCAACGGTGGCAACCTAACGAGAACGTGCTGTTCCGAGAAACGAAGTGACTGTTTGATAATTAATGAAAATTTGCTTTTTGAATGGAACAAAATCATTCCTCTTCCATTTTTGTCATAAGTTAATAACATTATTTCATTTTTCTCTAGCAGGAAAAAAGCGAGCATATCTTTTTTGTATGTTTTTGAGAAAACAAGGGTATCATGTTACAAACTTTGCGAGGAAAACAAAAGTATCAAGTTACAAATGTTGGCTTGAAAAAATAAAATTATCATGTTCGCTAGTTCAACGTCTTAATGACTAAAAAAAGATTTAAAACCGTCTTGACAAAGAGTTATTGTAAGTTATTTTTGTGCATCAAAGGAACCGGTGAATCCATGACCAGAGCGGATTCACCGGTTCCTTTGATGTACTATGATCCAGACAGATCTTGGATCACACTGATCCAGATCCGGATCACCCCAAAGGAACGCAGCCTTAGTGAATTCGACGTCCTTGCCATCACGGGTTAATGTGAAATCAACATTTTAACCTTTTTTGACCTAATCGACAATTTTGAGTTTATGCGCTGCATGAAATTAACATTTTGCTCGTTTCTACGTGAAATCGACATCCTTGCTATTACGGGTTAACGTGAAATCAACATTTTAACCTTACTTGACCTAAAATCGACAATTTTGAGCTTAACATTTGGCTCGTTTCTAAGTGGAATCAACATCCTTGCCGCCATGAGTTAAGTAATATATTAAACACGAGAGACAGTGTTTCGTCGGGATATCCAAACACCAAGAAGAGAGTTGAAAATACGACGCGCAGCGGAGTATTTTTGATGAAATTCGAGGTGTTTGGATAGCCGATGAAACACTGTCTCAAGTGTTTGATATATCTTCTCAATCGAAACAATAACTAAAGAGTAAACGGAGAAGTAAAATCGCCAAAATGTATGCTAATTAAGACCGGGTATCCAAACCTCCTTCACGCTTGTGATTTTCTTTGTTTTAACTGGATGAATTATTATTGAGTTTGAGAACGTGAAATCAATATTTTAACCTATTTAGACCTTAAATCGACATTTTTGAGCAATTAACATTTTGCTCGTTTCTAAGCGAAATCACCTTCCTTGCCGTCATGAGTTAACGTGAAATCAATATTTTAACCTACTTAGACCTTAAATCGACATTTTTGAGCAATAGCATTTTGCTCGTTTCTAAGAGAAATCGACATCCTTGCCATTACGGGTTAATGCGAAATCAGCATTTTAACCTTTCTTAACCTAAAATCGAAATTTTAATTTTGAGCTTACGCGCTACGTGAAATTAACATTTTGATAGTTTCTAAATGAAATCAACATCCTGGCCGTCACGGGTTAAGGTGAAAACTACATTTTAACCTTTATTGACCTGAAATCAACATTTTTGAGCTTACGCGCTGCGTCAAATTATCATTTTGCTGTTTCTAAGTGAAATGAACATCTTTGCCGTCACGTGTTAACGTGAAACCAACATTTTGAGCACTTCTGATCTGAAATCAACAAAACTGAGCCTGCGTGAAGTGAACTTTTCACGGTTCTTTAAGCGAAATCAAAGTCCTGTCTGTAAATGACCTGAAATCAACATTGTCTAAGGGGTGGACCATTTTTAGGCTGCTAGATATCTTTTTTATTGTTCCAGCCCTGCAGGATTTTTTTTAAATCTCCATGTCCTTGCATGATATTTTTTTAATGGAAATTTAAAACACAATTTTTGAAGTTAACTTGACCGTCACCAGCCACTCAAAATTCACCCTATTAAAAACCACCTTTACACGCAATGCCTTTTGAAGTTTACATCTATCTTTCAAAGCAATAAAGAGTCTCATCATCTTTATTCAGTGTACAGAAAAAATGCATCTCCACTAACCTGCGGCTAGTTGATTTCCCTGTCCTGCTAGTGGATGTTATACATCACTTGCCCACTGAACAAGTGAACGTTTTTTTTACTTTCTAATTACGTAATGCTACTGAGAAAAGTCTTCAAACTTGCCTGTACATGTAATGGTTTCAACTTGTCCAAAGGGCGAGTTGGAAATTCACTCTGTTTATTGCTTTTAAAGCAAGAGAGAGGGACTTCAAAAAAGGAGAAATTGAACAGTAATCTGGCTTCTCAATATACGCATTTAGTATTTGGAGTTATCTAGAGTTGCAAAAAACATTACTAATGGACTGTTGATTTTTTATTGTTACTGTTGCATAAAATATTTAAGAGAAAATTTTCACTTGTTATATTGATCAAATGATTTTAATTATAAGTCACAATTTTCAGTATTTAAATATTTATAAATAGAGAGAATTAATGTTACAAAAGATGTTTGAATTTTGTAAATCAAACTGTATGGCATTTAAAGCAGTTATGGTTGTGGATGTTCAATATATATCGAGAAAATGTTAACTTGTTATTTATTTATTTATTTATTTTTTTATTTTTTTTAAAAAAACTTGTTATTTATTGATGAGATGATCTTTGTTACAAATCACAATTTGCAGTATTTAAACATTTATAGAGAGAATAAAAAGCTGGGATTATTTTGGTCAGCACCAAGTATCGAGGCCTGGCCGCTCTGCAAAGCCACTACCGGAAGTCCATGATTAATGCACTAGCTGTTCAAATCTGACAAATCTGATTGCCTGATAACTGCAGAATAAGTGCTCTGCACATGCTAAAAAATTGGCCAAGGGTATCAATTCCAGGTGCTGACCAAAAGGATTGCACCCTCTGGAGATGAGAATGCTGCAAATAGCTATTAAAGCTTTGCACCTTTAATTTAAATTTGGCTATATATGCAGATGTACAGGATGTTGAAGACAACCTTGTTTATTTATAAAGAAAATTTTAAACTATGTTATTATTTTTAAGGCTCAATTGTTGTTGATGGATAAATATAGACAGTTTCTGTCAGCATGTGGTTTATTAAAGACATTGTTAAATAAACATTTTTGTCACCACAGTTGTCTATAGGTGAGAAAATCAGATTGGTAGTTCACACATTAAAATCATCTTTTATATAGGTACATGATCTACAAAATTACAATATTCAATGCCTAAATAAATAAAACAATCATGTTTTAATTTATATGCTACAGACTGTTTACTATTATTTTCTTGGCTTGAAAATAGGCAATGAACACAAAAGTATGTTTTACAGAAGTCTGCAAAAACACGAATTACCCAGAGGAAAAAAAATGCTCTTCGATATATTTGATTATCTTTAGTCTTGTGCACATATCTAGAGCATCAGTTTCACAATCTTTGTATATTTTGAACCCTGTACCAATTCAATGGGGCCTGCCTTTAATCTTGTTTGTTCCATTTCCTTTTCTATAAAGTTACAAATAAATACCTGCACGTGATAACTGTTAGGGTGGGAATCTGAATGCATGAATATCTTTCAATCAGAGGGTTCACTTTAATAGGAAATCTAATTGGTAAATCATGTGTCGCGCTTGCAAAATACCAAATCACACATCAAAAAATGTGATGCCTAGTCCCGTATCATGTGACTCGCAGCTACTTTTGGAGCTGTCAGGCATCACGCAAAACCCTTTGCCACACCCTGGTTAATGCTGCCAGATATTATTTTTACTTCTTAAGTATTCTGCAAGATATTTATTTATGCTTGATATTTTTTAGGGAATTTGCACAACCATCAAAAATCAAATGGTCCACCCCTAAGCTTGCACATTGCATAAAATTAACATTTGGTTGTAATTTGAGAGAAATGGACGTCTTTGGGGTGGCATGTTAACGTAAAACCAAAATTTTAACGGTTTTCACCTGAAATCAACATTTTTTAAGGTTGCACGTTGCGAAAGATCAATAATTTGCGGTCATGTGCTGATGTGACAACAAATACAAGTTTTTTTTGCACACATAAGATCTCAAAACCGAAGGCGCAGCAAACCAGCGAAAAAAAATACTGGGTGACGTTGTCCTATTCAATTGAAAATGGCATGCAAAATTTCAGGCGCTTTTGCAGAAGAAAGATCGTCACTTAGCACTCACCCCTTCAAATACTTATCACACAGTTCCTTTCTCCACCAAGCTGTGTAAATGAGTAGCATGAAATTTATTGCTGGGGAATAACTTGTGGTGGTCTAGCCTCCCACCCAAGGTGAAGTTAACAATTAAGTGAAGGCAAATATCCACCATTTCCAACAACACTGAGGTGAATAATTATTTTAGTATATACCACATCAGCTGAATAACTAGCGGACCAAAGAGAAACTTTATTTGTGACAATATACCAACAAAAGCAATTTTGTTTTTCTTAAGCTGCTCAGAGGTGAATAGTAGTTGGCAAATCACCTCTGACCTAGCCAATCAGCATGCATGAAAAGTACTATTGACTTATGTGGTATATACTAGTCTTATAGATATTATAATTGCTTCATGCTGCACAACAGTGGAATAAGCTCCAACAATATGGACCATTTGGCCTATTAGTAAAGAGAATTATAATGAAAGTCAGAAGACTGTCAAGACATAAAATACCGGTATGTCAGGAATGTTTATTTTGGCCAATCACAAGCAAGATCTTCAACCACAAGAACCTAAGAAAACAGTGGAATTTCCATCAGACATTGAACACATTTGTTAAGTTTCAAATTTCCTGATAAAAAAATCCTTGTATCCCAGTTATACATGTACAAGAAATTAGATGTAACTGCTGCGTACAGGCTATTAGTAAACGATAACACCTCAGTCTTGTTGGAAATGGTGGATAGCAAACTCCCAAGAGGGTTTGGGAGACTTTTAACATGAAAAGATAATCTGCTGATCCAACTGGTAGTCACTGAAGCACTCAAGCCCAAATGATCCAAATAGGGGGTTTCATTATATATTTCAGTTCATTATTTTGATAATGACAAAAGGCGACAAATGAAGATAACATAACTTCCACCGAAAATTTGCTCTCGTTCCCTCTTTGCAAAATTTGCTTGTGAGAATGGGAATTAAATCCACTTACTATACAAATCATGGTCTTCCAAGGGAATACAAATCATCAGGCATTTAATGAAAGATCTAGATAGAGACAACTTGCTATCTTTCAATGAATTCAAGGAAAACAAATTTTCCTGTTCATCACTGTGTTGTATCGCGCATAAAATTGTTAAGGAATGCTATAGAAAACCCCTTTTGTAGAAAACTAGTAGTACATAAAAGCATCTAAATCCAATAAATAAGCGCTATAAGTAGAGTAGTCCTAGAAAAAGCCAAGAGAAATGGAGTGACACCTGCAGTCTTTGGTGCTCCAAAACAATTGATTGGGAGATGGACAAACTCCCTTTTTGCAGCACTAACACTACCAAATTAATTGGTTGAAACTACTTCACAGGCATTTAGCAACAAATGATTTTCTAAATAAAATAGGCATTAGAAAAAATGATATTGTACCTTTTATAGACCGAGGAGGCCCTTTTTCATTTATTTTGGTCGTGTAGCCAGATGTCTTGTTTTAGGCAGGGCTTTATGGAATAATTGGCTGAGAACCAAATAAAACTAAAATCCAACATTTTCACTTCAGATATAATAATTGCCAAGTCAGATGTCAGACACCCTATTCAACACAAAACAGTATTCGTGTACTCGTGCCCAATATCATAATAAAAACAAGCCTTTGAGAGTAAAACCTTTCTGCTAAATTTAATCTGAAATCCCGGAACCACGTGTTCCAGTTTGAGATTTTAAAGATGGCGGGGCATTACATTACTGACCATTATCATCCTCTGAATGAGTAATGTTCGCTTCTCATTTAACATCAGAAACCACAATCAACCTAATTCAAAGGCATGTTTTTTTTTTATCAGGGATAAAAGCTATGAAGACAGCGATTAAATTCTTAACTTCACAGTGCACACTGAAATATTACCTCGCTCGATTAGACAATCTAATGAAAATCACACGACAGCCGAGTGAGATTCAATCATAAAATTAACCAAGTACTAGTAAACAGTCAGGGGGATATAAACCGTAAAACAGTTCTTAAGTATTATGGTTGTCAGTTTAAAGCTTACCTTCTTGGCAGGAAAAGAAGAAAATCGCAAGCCCTCGAGCAAGTGAACGGTCGCTCAGCAAAATAATCACGTGACGCTTGAGTCAGAAGTTGTATTGCGTTATTTCCATGTATAACTCGCCCAAGTGGCTGTAAACCAGTGGTCGATCTAGGGAAGGGGCCCGGG
>CM042755.1:1318494-1321515 GCA_022496165.2 Catalaphyllia jardinei | reverse complement strand
CACTGAAAACAGGAGGTAAGCCACTTAAGATTGAAAATATTTTCTACATGTGACATTTACAGGAAAGTTCCGAAGTACTCCTTGTCTTATAAACGGTTAAAATTGTAACGCAAAAGCATAATGTCACGTAATCGTCTGGGCCGCCTGTGTTGTCCTTAATTAGCTTTATTCTAATCATGAACGCGTGTACTGCCGCTTTAAAGCCCGTTTATATAAACTGTCAATCAACTGAACCCTTTTGTGCCAGGCAAACCTTTAATTAAAGCTAGGATCACGGTGACAGACAAAATATAAAATATTATTTAAAATTCGTGTTTCTCTAATGATTGCTGACATTTCTGTGCTCTTGGGAACACTGCCGAGCAACAAAGTACAGCGACCACCTGCAGGTTACGACTGCTTTTGGATTTTCGATACTTACAAGGGTATAATGATTGGGAATTGGCGTTGGCCTGCAGCTAGACAGAGGTTTGAAATCTTACCTGTCAAGGACAAAGAAAACGTATGCTCATGCAGAATAACAACAACCTTCGTTACACAAATCTGTCAGAGAGAAAGAACCTGAGAACTACTGTACATGTAGGTAAAACTAGAGCATACTAGCTCGAAACGTAATCTGATATGGCCGCGATGATCTGCCAAATATGGGTAGACATCTCCCGTTCCAGATTACTGAGCACTGTATAAAAAGCTATCATGCAGCCAAACCCTTGTTAGTACTGGTTAAGACCCAGTTAAGGACAGTCGTACCTGAATTACAGTTGATGCTCTTGAAAGAAGACACCTTGGGGCGCGTAAAAGGTGTCTGGCACTGGAGCTAGCCAGACGCCGAGGACGACGCTTAGTAAAAAAGTAATTTATATTTTACCAGTAAAATTCACCATTACCTAGATCCGTTCAGTACACAAATGCCTCTAAAAACGTACTTAAGCTAAATATGCAACGACGGCGTTCAGTTCCAAATGGAAATACGAGAAATTAGCCGTCATCGTCCACGTTTCGTAGACGACGCAGAACTTGGTCATTTCAAGTTGTTGTTTTGTAGAGGACGGCAAAGAAATGTACAAAGATTTATAACGCACGTGCACAGCTATTGTTTTGTTCAAGCTTCCTAATATCAGGGAAACCACGAAGCCAACGGCGATGGCAACGTCGATAAATTAAAAGGTTTAATGAGCAGAACAATAGCTCTGCATGTGCGTTATAATTCTTGCCACATTTCTTTGCCGTCCTCTGCAAGACAAGCACATGAAATTACCAAGTTGTCGTTCACGGAACGTGGACGACGACCGTTATTTTTCCTATTTCCATTTGGAATTGAACGCCGGCGTCGTTGTAGATTTAGCTTCGTCAGGGTTTTAGAGCCATTGGCATACCGAGCAGTCGTCGTCGTTGCTTAAGCTCCCAAATAGGGACCTTATATGCAAAACACGACAGCAAAGACAACGAGAACGTCACCAACTGACAAAAGATATAATGAGCAAAACAATGCCTGTCCATGTGCGTTATAATTCTTGCTACATTTCTTTGCCGTGCATTGCAAAACAACAACGTGAAATGACAAAATTCTGCGTTTTTCGGAGACCGGGAACCACAACGGCTAAGGTTTCGTATTTCTATTCGGAATTGAACGCATTTGTAGCATATTCAGCGGGGACAAGTTTTAATACCGACAGACACACTAGGTAGTTCCAAATAAATGCGAAATTTCAAAGTACAATAGAAACATATTTTTCAAGAGGCGTCGTCTTCGCCGTGGCCGTCGTAAGTGCGTAATTAAGGTCCCTAATGATTCTCGCAAGCGACCACCAGAGTTTCAAGGTATAAAGCCGCTTACGGGAGATTGCCCAGCTAACAATAAACGTTGAGATCGAATTCAAAAACCCAGTTTTAAATGATCTTTACCAGTGCTTTTGATAATGGCGATAACTGTTTACAGATAACTACTGTACTATGCAATATACAGATTCAAACTGCATTACATGGGTTTTCCCTTCGGGTGTCCAGAAACTGGAGCAAAAACTAAAGAAAGTCTCGACTATAAGCCCTCAAAAGTCTCCGCGGTCGCATATGGGAAAGCCCCCTTACTAAATACAGAGTTTGTATGGGAGTTCAAACGGGATATTATGAAGGCGGTCGAAGTGGGCCTGTCCGCTTTCGAGAGTATTCGTTAAGAGATCTTCCGCTGTATATATTTTTTTCAGAGCTGTGAGACCAAAAGCTGATACCCTCTCCTCGTGGCACGTCCCCGTATCCGCATTATGATAGAGAAACCCAAACCCCATCCTCGGATTGGTACTATTTTAACCACTACGAACAACGTCATTCGAAACACTGTAAAAAATGTATCCCATTTAGAGAAGCAAGGTTCCCGTTTTATGCTCAATTTTCAAATATACGTACTTCATACTTAGAGCGTTCCTTGGGCGTTGAAACAAGTGAAAATGTTTCAAAACTGAACTTGACAGCACCGCAAAAAATAGAGTCATTGTGGATTCAACTTTTTCATTCAATATTTTGGGTTGTGCTTACTCGACTTTTTTTACGGTGTGGACAACGCTGCTTATTAATACAATGGCATCAGGTTTGCTGAGGAAATACAAAAATATATCTGTACACTGAAAACAACTTTAAACATGTTAAACTGAATGATTCCTTGCATCCTTGCATTGCTGCGATGAATGTTTTAGATAAATTTAAAATCATTTAACGTTAATAAAACAAAACCAAAATCTACACTGTAATCCTACTCCATAAACTAGCAACTCTTTTAATAGTAAAGGGAATAAGACACCCTTCGCATTTTCTACTGACTGTTTTATGTAAATCTCCACTAAATGAAAACGATAAAAGTCAAAATAATACATAAGCAAATCCAAAGAGTCAAGCTTTTCCATCCTTCTAGAAAGTATTCTTCTCATAATAAAAAAGGACACGCCATCATACTGATTTTACGGCCTCAGTGGAATAGAAAGAAGTCAATTGCAATATCATCAAAACTGAACCATCTTTACGTCTTTG
>CM042755.1:1240767-1252742 GCA_022496165.2 Catalaphyllia jardinei | reverse complement strand
AAGTGAAAAGCAGCGCGTAAGCGTAAAAGTTGAACCTCACCCAACTTTTACGTTTACGTCCGACCTTCCATACATCGTCTCTATTTTATTTACGCACGTAAAGCCAGTTAAAGTTTACGTCGGTACACACGTAATAATTACGCGACAGTGGAAATCGACCCTAACAGAAGGCTGCATTCATTTACAGTTAAATCACGCAGGGAGTCTGTTCAGGCCTGTCACTTATCTTTATCCACTGTCAAATATCGTACGCTGTAGGGTATGTAATCAAAAGCATAGGAAAGGTTGGTGTACTTCATACCTGAAATTCAAAGAAAGTGATATAACAAACACCCGTATTTAAGCTGCAATATACCGTATACCCAAAAACCCTGGCCGACCTTGAAGCAACACGCAGACAACAGCAGAAATCGTGCAGACCTATGACCTCTTAAAATTTGCCTAAGCACAATCTAACGGCTCTAGTTTTCTCCAAATAACACAGTACGAAATGCCCTTCATAAACAAGAGTGAAGCGACAAAAAGGTCGAAAGACCGAAAAAGTAAATGGCAAATGTACAAATGGCACGAACCGTAGGAGTCGTGTTTTGCCTGTCTATTTTATTTACCATCATTCTATAGAGAAGATCCACATCGAATCCACCGGCGACCAGTTCTTTCTCTCCTTTTTCGTCTCCTAAGCCGATGGTAGGCGCTCTCAGGTCTAAACATATCAACTCTTCAACCTGGTCTTTCATATTATGGAAACTAAAGGCGTCGCCGGATCGAGAGGTCCGGGTTCGAGCCCTGGCCGGGGACATTCTTGGGCAAGACACTTGACTCTCACATTGCCTCTCTCCACCCAGGTGTATAAATGGGTACCGGCGAATTTAATGCTGGGGGGTAATCCTGCGATGGACTAGCATCCCATCCAGGGGGGAGTAGAAATACTCCTAGTCGCTTAATGCTGAGGAAACCGGGATAAGCTCCGGCCTGATGGGCCACTTGGCTCGTATGCAGACTTACCTTACCATGGTCAAGTGTCTTTCAGTAGACGCGGCAGCAATTGAAAAATTAGGCTCTTCCCGAAACCAGTCGGTAGAATTCCGAAAACACCACGCTTATGCGCCACAGTTTCCAGGCATAGCTACTGCTCACGTTTCAAACCAGAGATTTGACGAAAATGTTGCAATGAATTTGCTCAAAGCTGCTTTAAATTCATCGTCAGTAAACTGTGCATTGCACGCACAAGGCATTGTTGACAGTCTGGGCAAGAATTATGCTAATTTACAATTGTCAAGATCTGTCAATTGTTTATCTCAGAGCTGTCAACAGTCATCGATTCAACCAATCAGATATTGATACCAGGAGCTGGTATCATGGAATGGCGGCATCAATGGAATGTCTATAGGCTGCCCTGCTCACTCCCTCCTCACCAGGCTGCTCTCGGCTCGTTCCGCTCACCCTAGACTACACTCGGCTATCTCGCCCTAAACCCAACCGGGAGCCAGGGGGCATGTTCACAGGCTACACAGTGCCTCTCTCCATCATTAAGGTGTAAATGTCATGCTAAGGGTAATTATAACCCTGCGATGGACTAGCATCGTATTCAGAGGAGAGTAGAAATACTCCTTGTTGCTTCATATTATGGAAAAGTGGAATGAGTCCTAGCAGTATGGATCATTTGTCCCTGCATAGGCTTAACATTCCCACAGGAATTACAATACAAACCTCTTTCAACTGATTAGCAAGAGAATAGAGTGGGTCAGCGAATAAAGCTGGATACAATACACAAATTGTACCACAGGGAGCCCTTACAAGCAGCGTGTCTGTTTATGTTCGAAATATAAAGAAATGTATGGGAGAATAATTAAGAGTCTAAATATTGTAAACTTATATCGAGAAATGTCTAAGTTAAAGCTCAAAATAAATGTAAACCTACCTTAGTTGTTGTGTATTGTCGTTTCTGTGGCTCTAAATGGCGAATTTGAGCGATTTGGTGGGTTTTGCGTTGACTGATGGTCCCCTATACCTCTTCTGAAAACACATTCACGCAAAAGTAATTAAACAATTTAGTAGCTTTTCATGTTCTAAATGTGTGTATTTCTCGACTTTGTTAATAGATCGTAATACGATGACCATATTTGAGCGTTCGGGCTGGTATATTATAACGTAACTCGTTCTATCTCACTCGCGTGTGCGGTATTTGAAAGGACATCTATGGTTAACGGTCAAGGGAGCAACGGGCAATGTAGATCGTCTACCATTTTCACTATCAATGCAACCACTGACTGCCTTCGCGATACTAAGTTATGGGTGGGAAGCGAGATTTTGCAGAGACAAAGGGTCGTAAGACTGAGATGGGCGAAAGATGCACGCGTCGACGCCGAAGAGAAAATGGTAGGGGCAAAAAAATTCACACTGGAACAGAACGGCGTAACTTGGCGAAAGGGACCGAAAACCAGAGAAAGTTTACATAAATAGGCGAATGAGTTCCCTGGGGACTTGAATAGCATTGTCTCCTAAACCCTGAGGTGTTGCGCGCAGGCTAAATCCGACAAGAACTAACAATTCTAATAACGGAGGCTTTGGATAAACAATTGAGAATAAAAATTAGTGATAAAAATTGTGAATGACGTTTGGATGAATCGTTCATCATTTGAGTGCTTAATTTACGAAATGCTCTTTATTCAAGAAGTGAGACCTGCGCTGAACTCGCAATCTGATTCAATCAAAGCAAAACTATTTAGAACCTAACTATCACTTTCTACGTTCCGCATTGCAGTGTTTTTAATTACATGCAACGAGATTTTCACGCACATTTTAGTATATTAAGAACTCACAAGACTTTGACCTTTAGTTTTACGAAATGATGAACGATTCATCGAAACGTCATTCACAATTTTTATCAAGAACTAACAAGTCTTTTTTTTTAGAAAAACAGAAGGTTTTGACCACGAGAAAACACGCGGAAATGTCAAATCTCGAAACCATCTGTAGCATGAATAGATGATACATGCAACTGCATGAGCAGGCATTTCATCCAAAGGGTAATTTCCAGCCATTTGAAGTCATATTTCTTTTAGTGACATACTTAGTGACATTTCTTAGTGTTATGCACAATGAGTTAATTTAATTGGTCACTCTTTATTTACAAAACGTAATAGGACTCAGCAACAGTACTCAGTTTGAAACCTTAAATTCTGCCTTTTTATTTCCAAAAGCTCACATGTAAGACATGTTGAAGTGAGCCGCGCCCGGCATTCGGTCTCCCCACACCTTTATTGCTGGAAATACTTAATTTTGAGCTCTGCAAAGACGGTACCCACTTTTCATTAATGATTGTTTAAAGCCAACTCTTCCATACTGAATCGAGTGAGTACTGTTGGATTCACTGTCAACGTTCTGTGCGAGGACTTTTGTGAAATAATTTCAAAACAGTACTATAAATCTCTAGTTGAAAAATATTTTGCTGGTTTTCTTAGTTGACACTTTTAGGAAATTAAATTAAAACTGTCTTTCTTCGCCGCTGAGTTCTGTGCGATGACCAATGAATGCTGACGTCACTACCTGAAGAGTATAGCGCCTCAGTATCTTCTTCCTCTCTGTAACGCACCGTAATAACTGTTAAAGTGATCACTAAGATTGACCAAATTTATAGTTTAAATACTTGAAGTATCTGCACCACTGTACGTTACAATGTAAACAATTCGCTATGTATCCAAATCAAGCGACACCAATTTATCGCTGCAGTCATCACATACAAAAGTTTCTATCTTATTTGAGATCAACACCTTTCCCGAAGGGTCCACAACCATTGACAAATACGGAAAAGCCGTGTACAAACTCTTAGAAATGCCTTTCTAATGTCAGATGTTCATATTATCAGGTTCTAAATGCACTTGGGGGCTAAAAAAATCATCCTTATTGTGCATTTTTTACGAAATTTAACAAATTACCCGTGTTTTAATTCTGAAATTTGAAAAAAGCGCAGCTTTCCTTTTAAAAACGGGTTACTCTTCCCCGCCTCTCCAATACAACGTTGAAAATCAGAAGAAATTGAAGGTAGTAGTTTTCAACACTCTATTAGGGATGGGGGGAGGGGGGGAGGGGGGGCAGGTTAGGCAGGTGGGTTGTATTCGCGTCTGCGGTGTGCTCGAAAACGCCGAAAGTGCAAATTTGTCCCAAGACTCTTGATTATTGCAGATTCTAGGCGCTCCAGCTGGTTCATTGTCGCTGTGGTTAGTTCTCGACCAGTTTTTCGTGTGCAAGCGCATCGAATGGGCAGGTTTTGCATCTAGTTTGGTGTAGTTTACGAGCTTTAATGACGCTAAAATCTCCAAAAAAGTGAAAAAATATTCCCGCAAAAGTCGTTGGTTCACAAATCACGCGAAAGTAAATGCATATTTCACGGATCACGAAAAAAATCGAAAACCAGTTTCCCGAGGACGGAAAAATATAGAATCACGAATCACGGAAAAAATAAATCCTAATTTACCCTTCACGCAAAGCAAAAATGCCCATTCACACGTCACGGAAAAAGTATAGGGGACCCTCTTGGACCGTATAGTAACAGTCAACGCAAAAATACGCGACCTAAATGAGTTATAGACTTGCGCCCGCGATATGGTCACGTGATACTGGTCAGCAGATACCTTGTTTTGACAGGTGTCAATTGATCATAATGGGGATGTCCAATATCAAAGAAGTACACAGTTAACCAAGGCTGCTTGCCTCAGTCAACCTATTCTTTATTTGGAGTATGGCCGCAATGTTGCGCGAATCCGTCGCCGCCGTCGTGCGTACGCGCCCACGAGCAATGCCGCTAGCCATGATAACCACGAGAAAATCAACTCATGCGTTTCCTTTTCTTTTCACCAGTCATGTGATGAAAACTAAAATCTTAACCATTTAATGAATAAAGTCAAGAATCTGAGATACGATAGATGAGTGATATATTGACAACCTCGCCAAGTATCAGGTCTTTGCTGATTTTCATTGACGCATTATTTGCAGAAGTGTGTCACCCAAAGTTATAGAGCTTTGTATGGAGACGCCATGTTTGTGCCCTTCTGAGGGGCACAAATATGGCGGCTGTAAAGTAACAGAAACACCTTTCACTGAGTTTTGCTGCTAAAATGAAAAATTATGGCTCTAGAGATCCGACACATTGCAATAAATGCCTCTTCTAGTGCAAGCACTGTTTAGTTAGCAAAAACTAAAGCGATAACTTATCTTTTGACCCATGCGACAGCCTTCTTGGGCCACCATTTTTATGTCACGCAACGCAAAAGCTTGGAAATTCAAACGTGCTCTATTACTAAAGGGAAAACCCTGTCGAGCTAAAACGTTTTGAAACATCAAGTTATAGGGTCTTTTATCTGATGCAACTAAAACCTCAGAAAGGAAACGTAATTTTTAATTTTGGAATATGATTACGTCACATGAAAACCGAGAATACTGAGTATGGGGCTCTGCTTGGCGGCCCTTTTCCGCTATCACGTGACTTTCCAATGTACCATTCTTATTACCAAGGGGGGAGGGGTAAGTAAGCTTTTTCGTGTCTCTCAGAAATCGAACCCACCGATATCACCAATTTCTTATCCTGATTCAGTGAGTGTTCTCTGGTGATGTTTTACCTAGCTTGACTTTGCCTGCTTCTCTTTTGATGATTCGTACTGATCGGTGGTGGGGACTGAAACACAGTAGGACTGGAGAAGTGCACTACCCATCCCCGCATGCATGGTAAGGTTGGAATACCCAGGCGTCACGTGACAACCTGTTCCGTCGGCTTGTGAAAGTGTGTTGCCTGCATGTGTCAAATTTTCTTCTTTTCTTGTTAAGAAGGTAAGCATAAAATATTCGTAGCAATAATACTAGTACTAGAGAACTGTTTTGCGGCTTATATCTCCCTGACTGTTTACTAGTAAGCTTAATTATATCATGAAATCTCGCTCGGCTGTCGTGCGATCAAAATCTCTCCTACAGGCTAAAATATGTTGCTGAAGACTTCAGCATATTTAGCCTGTTGCATTGGAGAGATTTGTTTCTGTACACTGCAGCTTAGAATTTAGTACCTGTCTTTATAGCTTACATCCCTTATGAGAGCGTGCCTTTGAATTAGATATTTTATTGTGGTTTCCGATGATGAGTGAAGCAAACATTCGTTCCATCACTCAGAGAATAATACCCTGGTCCCAGAGGTTTTTCTTGATATTTCACTGCATGAGAGAGCTGCAAAGTGGTGAACATGAGTTGCGAAGCGGCGAGAAAGAAAAACCTCTGGTTACCTTGGACTTGAATCTCACTTTCATGCAGATGCCAGCTGTCAAACGTGTCAGTTTGATAATTCAAAAAGGGACCAATGGAAGCTTAGCAATCACATGCTTATCAGCCGCTAATGTTTCCACTCGGGTGGTGAAGAGTGGCATGTTTTGACCTACTTGGCAGGGGTCAATGTGCGTGTTTGCGAGAATGTTTTCATCCGCAACGATCGTGAAGGTTCTGCTTGTTAAACATATTACAAAGGAAATATGTCCACTTTTCATTTTGTAAGAAGGCCTAAGGACTTCCGAACAGAAAGGCATAAGCTTCGTTGAAATGCCATAGTTTTGCAGTTCGCGAATATGAGAGTTGACCACCAAAAAAAAGTACGCAACCAAAATTATGACACGGTGAGGGTATGAATAGCCTGTCAGGCACAGGTATTTGCTGACATCAGGGATCAGCCCAATTATAATAAATTGACTTTCTATGTCTGGTTGGCAGAATGGCAAACACGTCTTAGCGATTTATGACTGCGAGCAAGGCTTTGATGTTGAGACTTTTAATCTATGGAAAACGCTCCTCGAGTAATGAGGTCAAATTCCTCCAAAAGCACTGTCAGAAACAAAATCAATGTAGAACACAGACAAATGTTAAACGTTTATATAAACTGAGAACTGCAGTACTTTAAAAACAAATTCTTTCCCTGATAGAGATTGATAAGGCAAACATTTACACACAAGAAGTACAGTAACAAATATCCCCACCATCCCCTCGGTATTGCCAATCAAACAGACCAATCATATTTATTTGCGTGTTTGTAAAAATATCAACCAATTCAAGCTTGAGGGTCAGATCCTGACCCTGGCGTCTGCATGAAAGTGAGATTCAAGTCCAAGGTAACCAGAGGTTTTTTCTCACCGCTTCGCAACTCGTGTTCACCGCTTCACGGCTCTCTTGCAGCTCTGCCATGCGGTGAAAAATCAAGAAAAACCTCAGCTCTGGGACCAGGGTAAGAGAATAACAATTTAATGCCCTCCACCTTGAAAATCAGGAACTGGAACACACGCATTTGTATGCAGCTTCTGAACTGACTTTAATCTTCAATTATCATGCGTTACAGTATAGCAGCAGGTTTTATTCCCAATAATGTGTTTTCATTTTGTCGAGCATGAGTTCAACCTCTGGATTCAATCAGCCATATTACAAGCCCCACTTTACCCTATGTCTGTGTTTGCTAAGTTGTCCATTTTTCTGGAGCTTATCCCACCTTTCTGCACACTGAAGGGACAATGAGTATTTTTACCCCTCCTTGAATGCGATGCTGCTTCTTCAGGTTCTACCCCCGAGGGCTGTCATTAAGTTTTTAGTCCCTTGTAGCCTTGTTCTCCACACTCATAGCAAATTATAATAATTACTTTGGGGTTTTGCTAAAAGCAGCCCAGCGGCCGGAAAGCCCAGCGGCCCGAAAGCCCAGCGGCCCGAAAGCCCAGCGGCCCGAAAGCCCAGCGGCCCGACGACACGGTGGCCCAGCCCAGTCCTGATTTTCCACAGATTTTTTGTACAGTTTAAAAATCTACGCACACGCATGCAGAGATCTGCATCGGGTTTGGGCGTGCAGAATGAACCTTTGAATTTGAATTTATTTACCATTTTAATAATCATTTCAATCCTTTTTGAACCTTTCTTTCGTTGCATGCTGCTAAGTGAAAAACGTTGTCTTCCTATGTTTATTCGTCTTTTTACAGACTTTGTATAACACACGAAAAGAGAGGAAGTCCATTCTTAACGATGCAAGTTACTTTCAAACCACAGTTTGAGATTGAATATTTCGTAAGCTAAATAATCAGATTTGTTATATAGCAGGCGTTTTTCCCGCTACAGCACGCCCAATCATTGGCTAGTTCATGGTCACACCACATCTAACAATTAAACTGTTTCCCGCCAAATGCCATGAGCGGGCAACATTGCAAAAATTATGACGTCAAACTGGAAAGAGTTCACTGTTACCCGCGAAATGTTGACCGCTGTTGCACGTGATCAGAGGTGGCCTGATGTTGTCGCTGGAATCTCGGCTCGTTTTTCAAAGTTCACTTTTGTTTTGTTTTGCTATATAACGAATCACTTAATGACTGGCCCCACAGATTTTTTGTCCATCTCAATGTTTCTGTCGACTTCGTCTCGGGAAACACTGAGATTCTCAGGAAACAAAATTCACTGTTCCCCTCAGAACCAGTCATTAAGCGAGTTTATGATATTTTCACTTTCAAAGTATGGTTTGAAAATAGCTTACATCATTTGATAATGAAAGTCTTCTATTCTGCTATCAGTTTCTGTAAGGAGATGATTGAACAGAGAATGAAAATGTTATTACATGCAACAAACAGAAACAAGGATTCAAATGATTAATGGAAAATGAATTCGTAATCATCATCATCCATTTTGCAGGCCCAAACCGTGGCCCCCCCAACAATCACTTTGCCAGGACCCATTTCTGAACACTTTTACTACCTGTCAAGATGGCATCGAAAACTGTGATAAGGTCTATTCATCTAATCAAGCAGTTAGCTGCAATCAGACACCTACAATTACACAGTCACACATTCCAGCCAATATTTATTTTAAGTCTTTCCAGCTACATTCACTAATCATAGCATCACTATAGTAACCTAGGTGATTTTTTTAAATTGTTATCAGTGGTCTATCTCTTGTGGCTTTTTTCGAACAACCTTAATAACCACTTTACAAGCTGCTGTTCATTTGGAACGTGTAATTATCGCCTTTTGCTGTTTTTTTTTAATAAACTTTTCATGGCAAATTGTAATACGGTAGTTATGATTAATTGGTAACAGGAGATTTTATTGTCCAATTCTGTCTGTAATCACATTCATGATTAAACAAATCAGACTCCTGCTTTGTGGTGGTCTGATTTTGTTTATTTTTTGTGTGTTTACAGATCTGATTGGATTCCACATATTACCATATTTATTTTAAGACTCAGAAATAGCTTCAAAGTGATTGGTCACGAGCAGGTAAATTAATTTTTTGCACACAATTTATACACTGCCAGGCATGTTGGTAATTTTTTAGTCATGCATTAAGTACCCTATCAAAGCTTGGGCAGCAGTATAATTAGGGATTTATGCTACAGCCCAAAATGCTCAGGCAATTTTGCTAGAACTCTATGAAAATCTAAATCCTAAATTATTGAATTGTCATTGGCCAAGACAGAGAACATTTTTTCTTAATTTGTTTTTCTCACTAAAAGCGATGTTTCTTTTCGGAAGCAAAGAAGTGGATAACTTACTGAAAGAACGCAACGCAAATGTCCAGATCTGCCTTTCTATAACTTATAGAATCATCATTGGCCGATCTGGTGAAGAAAACTCCAAATGGGCAGAACTGCCTAACCATCCACACTAACGAAAAAGTATGATAGAGAACCTCTGAGGGAACTCTCATAATTAAAAAGGACAAGATTAAGGATTTGTGGTACTCGTGATATTTGATGCTTTCAAATTGCACACATCTTAAGGCTCATGCAATTTTGAGAAATGTTTATCACTCCCAGTGTTTAAACTGTTAACTATTACTCTGACTCATCATTACCTAATATACAAGTAGTCTCTTATTTCTGTTAAAGTTTAAAGTTTGACAATAATCTATTTCATTTCAGTGTCAAAAGTGAGGGTTTAAACAGATGTGAATATGGCAAGTATATGTGATGACAACATTCACAGTGGTAAACAACCTTTTAAAACAGCAAGAGATCTACAAAGTCACCTTAGAATTCACAGTCTTGATGAAATGGTCTACAGCTGTACTCAGTGTGACAAAAACTTTAGTACTACAGCCAAATTGTATAATCACATGAGAATTCACAGTGAGGAGAGACCCTTTAAATGTACTCAGTGTGGAAAATGTTTTAAGCAATCAGCAGGTTTAAGTTCACACTCAAAGACTCACAGTGGAAAGAAACCCTTAAAATGTACTCAATGTGACAAGAGCTTTAGAAGGTTAAGTGAGTTGTATTCTCACTTGCGAGTTCACAGTGGTGAGAAACCCTTCAAATGTACTCAATGTGACAAAAGCTTTAGTACTACAGGAAATTTAAATAGTCACATGCGAATTCACAGTGGTGAAAAACCCTTCAAATGTACTCAGTGTGACAGGTGTTTTAGTCAGTCATCCCATTTGCAAAGTCACATGATGATACATAGTGGTGAGAAACCCTTCAAATGTACTCAATGTGACAAAAGCTTTACTACTATAGGAAATTTAAATAGTCATGTGCGAATACACAGTGGTGCAAAACCCTTCAAATGTACTCAATGTGACAGGTGTTTTAGTCGGTCAACCCATTTGCAAAGTCACATGATTATACATAGTGATTAGAATCCCTTTAAGTGTACTCAATGTGACAAAAGCTTTAGAATGGTGTTCAATTAAATTTGAATTCTCTTGTGTGGGGTCAGTGTCAAGAAATCTTCAAATGTCAGTGGCAGATCTAGGGGAGGGGCCCGGGGGGGCTGCCCCCCCTTATTTTGGCTAAAAAAAGAAGAAATGACTGAAAGGTAAAAGACCAGCAGGGCAAGTAAATCAAGACCCCCCCCCCCAGCTCAAGGTGTGGATCTGCCACTGAATGTGCTCAGTCTTAAAAAAAGCTTTAGTACTGTGGGAAGTTTGAAGACACACACTCGAATTCACAGTGGTGAGAAATCCTTCGAATGTACTCGATGTGATAAACATTTTAGGAATACTCCTGTTTGGTGAGAAATCCTTCAAATGTACTCAATGTTAGGGGGTCATGTTACAAGAACTATTTGAATACTCGTGTGAGTTCACAGTGGTGAGAAACCCCTTGAGTATACCCATTGTCACAAGTGTTTTACTCAAATGGAAAGTCTTTCGTCCCATTATAGATCATTTCACAGTGATTTACGTGGTTGGGCAATGTGGTAAAGTTTTCAAATATGGGCCGCAGTGGTTTGAACAAATGCATGTGTACAGAGCTTTCCTTGGAAGATTGGGAGAAAGTCCCTTTTTGGATGTTTGGTGAATTTTGTCACAAGTGTTGTGGAATTTGTCATCATATGTATGTACACATACAATATTTAATAAGAGTAAACTGGTGTTGTCCTGCTATGGTGAAAGTGCTGGTGGATTGGTATTGAGAATTTTAAGGCATAAAAGGAACCATTCAGATCGGAAGTGATTCAAGTGTGTTGGACTTGTGGTTATTTTAAGTTATTTTAAGACTGAAGCTCGCAATTTGCATTCCTAAGCGATACAAGCATTGTCGAAACTTTGATATAAGAGTCCACCCCCTCCTCCCTTATGTCCAGGATTGAACGCAAGTATTGTTTAATTAGTACTTGATATTTGCCAGGGTTATTTGACATTTTCATATTAATTCATATTTGACAGAATTGTGTGTGTTTTGGTGACTTTTTACCAACAAGGACACTTTGTGATGCTCGTCATAAGGAATTTTAATCTCATTAGCATTCAATCCTGGACATATCTCCTGTCTGCTTACAGCAAGTAAATTAGACCTTAATCCTCTTGAGCTGTACATAAAGAGTAATTATCAGAATTGGACCTATTGCTATAATTTTTACATCAAATGGATGTTTCTAAAGTGCTATTTTTTTAATCTCATTAGCGTTCAATCCTGGTCATATCTCCTGTCTGCTCACTGCGAGTAAATTAGACCTTAATCCTCTTGAGCT
>CM042755.1:1230121-1235757 GCA_022496165.2 Catalaphyllia jardinei | reverse complement strand
ACAAAAATGCTCTATAAACAGGTAAAAGAGCTCTCATTTACTCTTGCACGCATACATGGCATCAAATGAGCGTGCGCCAAATAAATAACCACGCGTGTCCCACGTGTGTTTTTCTGATTTTTGTGACGTCAGCGTAAATAAAAAAATGCTGGTTTTCTTGCGTTTCCTTCGGTGAATTTTTTGTAAATTTGGCTCCGTTGTAAACACATACAAATCCTATAAAATACCTTATTTTTGTTAAAATTTGTCAGAGCTAATCTAATATATTTAGAATGATGACAAATTACAGAATATTGGAAAAGCCATCTGAACAACGCTGACTTTTTAACATTACAAAATGTCAGGCAATATCATTTCCATGATGTGGCAAAATATGAAAAAAATTTACCGAAGGAAAGTGAAAATAGGCCAAAATGAGGAAGATATGTGCTTGTCATTAGATGAGATGTTGCCATGGTAATGGCTAATCCAAAAATTGACAAATAACTCTAGGGAGCCACGTTAACAAGGAACTCGTGCATGCACTTGCCATACTCTGCAAACTGGGCCGGTGCTACCGGATTAAATCGGGGATTGTAACAACAGGTTTATTCTCAATGGTGTGTTTTCATGAGCATGAATTCAACCCATTGTTGTCCCCATTGTCCTTTTCACTTCTTTTAGTTGGAACAGCCTTGGTGCAAGAAACGAAGGGCTCTCGGGAGTCAAAAGATTTCCCAGTTCTAAATATCTAGTACTTCTGGTCTTCATGTATGCAATCGTTATGTTCCTCAGTTTTCATTATGTACTTTGTGGGACTGTCAGTGGTAGCTGTCAAGACAGGATTTGAGAAATCTTTGTCTTGGACCTTGCACTTTTCTTTATGGATTCCAATTTAGCCATTGCAAAAAACGCTACATTTTCTGCATGGACCAAATCTGGCGCAAAGCCTTTGTATTTAGTAGGCTGTCCATATACTCTTTTAAATTGCACAGATATTGAAGATGCTTTCTAATCTGTACTATGCACTCTCAGCACCCCAGTGTTGGTGAGTCTCACTGGATAAAAATAATGTGAATCAATGTTATTCATTATGAACCACTTTCCTTATCTCTGAGGCATTTTAAAGTCTTTTTTAAATTCTATTACCCCAGTTTTATCTACTGATTTTATATTAAATGAAGCATAAACCTTCAAATCCATAACAGAAGTTGGCACTTTGGTTTTACTTTATGTAACTAGCTGTGAAGTGTTGCATGTGTTAATAGTTTAGACGCATCAAAACAAAAAATGTAAACAAACTCTTTAGAGTGCATAATGTGGACTGGAAGACATCTTTAAGGCTCATGCAGTTTTAAGATAATTTTTAAAATAACTTGTACACAGTAAATTCTTAATTGCACTGTCTTGCAATTACCCAGATACAAATAAAGAACTCTTAGTTCTGTAACTATAGTTAAACAATTGACTGTAATGTTATATTTCAGGTTTTGAACAGATCTAAACATGGCAAGTATACATTTATATACTGGCAACAGTGACAGTCAGTGTGGCGAAAAACCTTACAGATGTATTCTCTATGCCAGAAGTTTTGAAAGGGCAGCAGATCTACAAGGTCACCATAGAATTCACAGTGACAATAGGCTCCACGAGTGTACTCAATGTGACAAAAACTTTAGTACTGTGGGAAATTTGAATACACACCTGCGAATTCACAGTGGTGAGAAACACTTCAAATGTGCTCATTGTGACAGATGTTTTAGTCGGTCAGGAAGTTTAAGACGTCACTTGATGATACACAGTGGCGAGAAACCCTTCAAATGCACTCAATGTGACAGGTGTTTTAGTGAGTCAGGCAATTTGCAACGTCACAAGAAGATACACAGTGACGAGAAACCCTTCAAATGTACTCAGTGTGACAAAACCTGTAGAACTATGTCAAATTTGAATTCTCACATGCGAATTCACATTGGCGAGAAACCCTTCAAATGTACTGAATGTGATGAAAGCTTTAGAACTTTGAGAAACTTGAATATTCACATACGAATTCACAGTGGTGTGAATCGCTTCAAATGCACTCAGTGTGACAGATGTTTCAGTGGATCTACCTCTTTGCAAAATCACATGATGATACACAGTGGTGAGAAACCCTTTAAATGTACTCAATGTGACAAAAGCTTTAGAACGATGGGAAATTTGAATTATCACACACGAATTCACAGTGGTGAGAAACCCTTCAGATGTATTCAGTGTGACAAATGTTTTAGTATTGTGGGAAGTCTGAATACACATATGCGAATTCACAGTGGTGAGAAACCTTTTGAATGTACTCAATGTGACAGAAGCTTTAAAACCGTGGGAAATTTGAATCGTCACATGCGAATTCACAGCGGCAAGAAACCCTTCGGATGTACCCAGTGTGACAAAAGCTTTGTAGCTATGGGCAATTTGCAACGACACATGATGATACACAGTGGCGTGAAACCCTTCAGATGTACTCAGTGTGACAGAAGTTTTAATCGGTCAGCCCATTTGCAACTTCACATGATACACTGTGGCAAGAAACCCTTTAAGTGTACTCAGTGTGACAAACGCTTTAGAACTGTGGGAGATTTGAATTCTCACATGCAAATTCACAGTGGTGAGAAACCATTTAAATGTACTCAGTGTGACAAAAGCTTTAGAAGGGTGGTAAATTTGCAACGTCACATGAGAATTCACAGTGGTGAGAAACCCTTCAAATGTACCCAATGTGACAAATGTTTTACTCAGTCAGGGAGTTTAAGATGTCACATGATGATACACAGTGGCGAGAAACCCTTCAAATGTACCCAATGTGACAAAAACTTTAGAACTATGTCAACTTTGAATAATCACATGATGATACACAGTGGTGTGAAACCCTTCAAATGTATTCAATGTGACAGGTATTTTAGTCGGTCAACCAGTTTGCGACATCACATGATGATACACAGTGGTGAGAAACCCTTCAAATGTACCTAATGTGACAAGAGCTTTAGAACTGGTTGGCATTTGAGATCCTCACATGGCGATTTACAGTTGTAAGAAATCCTTCAATTGTGAAGTCATATCACAGGGATTTGTCTGGTTAGCCAATGTAGCCAAGGCTTCAAAGATGGCAGTCAATTGAACAGGCATGCAGGTGCAAGGAACTTTCCTTAGAAGATCAGAAGAAATTCACCTGTTGGATGTGTAGTGACATTTGTCACAACTGTTGTTTAATTGTTTATCACATGTTTAAACAAAATGAGGAAATTACTACTGTGGTGATGTCCTGGTTTAGTAAACCCCTTGCCATTTTGGTGTGAAGAATTCTAAGCTGTAAAAGAAATGATTCAGGTTTGAGGTGAAGTGTGTATGCTGTATGAGAAAGCAAGAGCTAAGTTTATGTGGAGAACATGTATTTCACTTTATTAGTGTGATAAATTTCACATAACAGTGAAGTTTTAGTTGTCAATTGTAGGAAATCTGTCAAACATTGTCAGCCTAGTGAAAACCCAAGCAGCACAAATTGCACGACACTCCTAATCCTTATGGTATCAACAAACTCTTTTCATTCAACTTATTTATTCTGTTTGTTTTCATGTTACCAGGCACCAACCAATAGCATAGCTCCATCTTTCTGCGTATAAACCTGACACAACCCACAATTCCTTGATTTGCCCCAATGAAGGGCTAATGCTCGAAACGTCAGCTTTCAAATTTGTTTATGGTGGCCAATTTACAATTTATCAACACAGTTGATAAAACCAATTAGTATGTACTAAAACAGTGGATAGCGCTAAAGGCGTGCACTGATTGGCTCGTCAAACTCCGAATATCCTGTACGATTTACCCCCCAACAACTTGAGCAAAAATGGTGCCCTGGTTTACATCTGTCTCAAGTGAAGAAATCATCCAAATTAATTTTTTGTGGTGTATATTATCTCACTGTTTTAGTATATACTAAAACAGCTATTCACCTGTCATGCAGTGGCTAGCGGGGGATATTTACATGGCCGCTGCATCGCTCGGGAAATATCCATCGCTAGCCACCTCCAATTTGGTGAATAGTTGTTAAATATTTATCTTGTATACTCCCCACTGATGCAGCACCACAGTTTCTTTAGAAACTTACCTCCTTTACTTAGTAATTGAGCCTATTAAGGGCCACTGGGGGAGGGGGTAGACAGTAGACTCACTTGGAAAAGGGGGTGCTGTACTGAAAGTTAGAGAAGAATGCCTAAGGGCTACCAAGATACTTTTTTGTGTCATTAACTAACACTTCCATTCTTTTTAATAGTGATAAAGATGATTGCTTTGAATACCTTCTACTCAAAAATTTGATCAACAAATATCTATCACACTTTTTTCAGCTCAAGAAGACTTTTTTAAAGATTAACTGCAAAAGCTCTCACTATGGACCACAGGCAGCCCAGAGGTTGTTTGTGATTGACATACGTGACAGTATTGCATTACATTTTGACCCATTTAAGAGAATGTATGAAAATGGTTGGAAAATCGCTCTAAATTCAACTTGTAGTAAAAGATTTAAATAAAAGAAGCTTACCTTAGTATGCGCTTGTGTTATTTTGAAGTATTTGTGGCAGCTGAGTTGTTAAAGCCATTTTGACAATTGAAACATTTCCAGATTCGTTTCCATTAAAGAGAAACGATGGAAAAGGTTAAATAAAACCTGGAAAAGTTTAAATTGTCAAAATGGCTTCAGAACAACTTTACAACGACTCAGCTGCCACAAAGACTAAGAGGTACCAAAACTGCTCTAAACTGTTAAAGATACAACTAGCACCCAATCCTTATTGCTTGGGAGTTTTTAGTTCCCTGGAGTGGGAATGGGGCAGGCACTCCATGCAGCTATCTCCATTAGCATTGTTTGATTGAAGCATCAAGCCTATGAAAGAAGACTGTAAGTTAGTATGTTTAAAAGTAGAAACTTGCTGTATAAAATCTATGTGATGAATACTCATTAGAGTAAACATGAAAAACTTTTTTTGTGCAGACTTGTGGAAACAGATCTTGAGAAGAGTTTTCAACCAAAAGTCACATGTTAGTGAAAGAAAGGTTTCCTGACCATGACTGAAGAATCTAATATATATTTCCTTGCTAATACTTTAAAATGCAAAAACTTCAAATTTGAAGATTTACTCAAGAACAAGATACAAAATTCCACTGGACAGCCAGGCACCATACAGTCTTCTTGTGTAGGCCTGTCCATTTATTATTGAACCACAATGTTAACTGGAACAGCATCAGTTTTTCAAAATAATTCTGTAGTTTTTTTTCCAGTTTTCTTCATCAAATAACAGACATTCATGAATAATCTACATTTCAAAAGCATTCTGGCTGGATTTTGTGTTAATTTCCACTTGCGGTCCAGCTTATTAAGTTATTTAATACTTTAGGTTAGCCTCTTTTTGTAATATTAGTGTACTTGCTTTGTTTTATGTTATTTTATTCTATTTACTGTTATTTAGTCCATTTATATATAAACCTTGTACTTGTAATATGTCCTCAGATCTCCCAGCGTCGTTTAGTTTATAAGCTATTTGCGGCAGGAAGGAATGTAATTAGTTATATTTTCAATTTTCAATAAAATTTGTTGTTATTTCAGTCTTGACTTTAAAGAAAAGTAGTGA
>CM042755.1:1196019-1214947 GCA_022496165.2 Catalaphyllia jardinei | reverse complement strand
AACCCCACAAGAAAACAAGAACAAGAGATTAACACAAGCTTACTGACTGCTGTTAGGTCAAAAATAGAAAAGGACTTACATGTGACATTTGATGAGGACAAAAATTAGGGTATGATGTGGGAAAAGCACCTGTAAAAGACATAAGGTCAAATTTGAATGGTGAATATAGTGAAAAAATGTCAAGTAAACGGAGCTAAAAGTATGTGCATATATATGCAACATTTGCATTTTGTTGACATTTATGTGTATGAGGATCACTTCCGCCCCCTTCACCTCCACGTTTTGTTACCCTCTAGAAAGTCTTTAATTCCTTTGGCCAGTGAATATGCTACATTTACAACTGAACATATACTGTGGAGGCATCCACACAGATACATGTAATTATTACCCTCACTCATTTGCAATCCATTTACTCCAGACCAGTGTTGAGAATTTGGTTATAAATATTGACAGTATCACAGGAACCTTTGGCTGATCTTTTCATCAAAACTATTATGCATCTGCTTATCAATGTACTGATAAAATAACATGGAAAATATTGAATATTATATATTAATTTTTACTGATAAAAAATGTTGAAACAGCTGGTGGGCCCAGTTGTTCAAAGCCTGGATAACACTATTCATCAGATAAATCACCATCCAGTGGATAAAAGTTTACAAAACAAACCATGCTATCTACTGGATAGTGATTTATCCGGTGGTTAGTGTTATCCACCTTTTGAACAACCCAGGCCAAATCATTAGTTAGTTTTTTCATAGTTACTTTTCGCAGTGTCAGGAGGTGCATACGACCTGCATCTCTTGCTCTTTAACCAGTCCTGTCTTGTGCCATGACTAGTGGCTTCAGTCTAGCTGGCCCATCTCTGCTGTGATCATATATAATATCTGTTATCTCAGTCACCATAAGATTATTGAAAAAAATCTCTGTCCTATAATAATTATTGCGAAATCACAGATATATCCGTGATGGTGGTTTGCTAGCAGTTCTTTACTGAGCAAAACTAACAACTTTGAATTGTACAATGCACTTCAATAAACAATGCTGGCATTTGTTACTCTTTCTCAGTTCTTAATAATTGCCAATTTATCTCTTATATCCAGGAGCTCACCAATTTTACCTTTACCTTAAACAAAAATTGTTCAAAATAGAGCTCTTCTGATTCAGCCACAAAAATGTGTTAAATATCCACAACAATTTCCCCCAAGATTCTACAAGCTTTGCCCAAACAGGTGTGAAGCTTTTCCTTTTAAGATAAATTAAAATGCTTGGGCCATAGTTTAATAATAACGTTTAGAGAGTTCGTTGAAGAACATATTAAGTTTACAAGTTAAGCTTCTTGGTTGTTGTATTAAACGAGACATTGACTTTGTAAAAGTTTCTGTGCTGCATTGAAAAATAGTGTTAAATAGGCCTCTATACATGTGTATAAATTGTAAACAGGTAATCTTACAAAAGGTATCAATTTCTTTAGGCTCATTTTTTTATTGGGACTGTTATGTTTTCATGCCCTTGAAATATTTAGCCCTTGGTTGGATATCTTTGTTCTTGTGACCAGAAGAATATGAGGCTGTTATACTGAAGGGAGTATGTTTGGAAATTGATACCGCCCTCATTGAGGTTACAGATTTGGGAATTTGTATAGGGTTTGATTCTGGAATAATATTAAACATATCTTCTCATTCATCCCCTGGAATGGGGAAACTTGTATCGTGGCAACTGTACTGTCCCCAGACTGTGTACAAAAGGCATCAGGCTGGAAGATGCCTAAACAAGAACCAAATTGTGGGGTAGGGGGGGGGGGGAGTGTCTTGAGATGGGAGGGGAGGGATGCCATTCACTACAGTTGTGGGTAGTGTGGCATGGTATGCAGTGGTTTCAAAATGTTTTGAAGTACATGTGGGCATCTGCAGCTGGAAGAGTAGTATGTAGCCCAAGACTACAATAAGTATGTGTATATTCTTGTTTGTTTTGTGGCAGGTGATGGAAACAGACAGAATGCTGTACTTAGTAACAGAGTATGCCTGTAAAGGAGAAATCTTTGGTAAGAGATTTGGAAAATACTTGTAAATAATGAACCTGAAAAAAAATTTAATTTTTGGTAAGAGATCAGTTAAATGTTGTTAAATAATGAACCTCAATGTAGTCAGGTTACTGTGGAGGCACAGTGGTCTCATGGTATAGTGAGCTTGATTTCAGATTGGGTGGTCTGGGTTTGAGCCTTGGCTGGGGACATCTTGCAGGGTTCTTGGGCAAGACACTTTACTCTCAAAGTGCCTCTCTCCGCCCAAGTACTGATGAATTTAATGCTGGGGGTAACCCTGCAGTGGACTAGCTTCCCATCCAGGGAGGGGTTGGGGAGGGAGGGAGTACAAATACTCCTACAGGGGTAGTTGTTCCAGAAACTGGTATAAACATGGGCTTGTATGCAGACTTAAAAAATTAAGAAGGGCATTATGTTGTTATGTTTGCAGTGTGAACATCCTGACATTATTATTATCATAATAACAACAAAAGTGGAAAAAAAAATTTTTTTTCCGTTTGTCTTTTTATGTCTTGTTTGTCTGTTTTATGTTTACAATACCGACGTAACTTGTTGTATTGTCAATTGAAAGTGTCGGGGGTGGGGGCGAAGTGTGGGTTGTTATCTTAGCATGCTCACATTTGTCTTTTTGTTCCTGTTTTAGATCATTTGGTAGCCCATGGTAGAATGACTGAAAAGGAAGCTAGAAAGAAGTTTATACAAATTGCATCAGCTGTTGAGAATTGTCACGAAAAGAATGTTGTTCACAGAGACTTGAAAGTGAGTTTACTAAATAAGATTGTGTTTTTTACCAAAAACACTGTAAATTCAAATAATAGAAGTCTTTATAATAATAGTAATAGTGATAATAATTACAGGCGAAGAACTTGCCAATGGGACTAACCAAGCCCCTGATGCACGCCTTGACGTCCACTCTAGGGGTTTCTGGGAGAGACAGAGGGCTGCTTTTTTTGATATAAGGGTGTGTCATCCCAATGCGGAATCCTACAGAGATCTTAGTCCCAAGCAAATCTTCAGGATTCATGAAAATGAAAAGAAACGAAAATACAACTCCCGCGTCACAGAAATAGAGCAAGGTACATTCACCCCACTGGTATTTACAATGACTGGAGGGATGGCTGATGAATGCCTGAGATATCACTCAAGATTAGCCGAGCTATTATCAGCAAAAAAGCAAGAGAGCTATGCCACAACAATTTCATGGGCCAGGGCGAAAGTGTCCTTTGCAATTTTGCGGAGCGCGCTCCTATGCCTAAAGGGGATCGAGAACCCCGAGAAGGAGGAACTTAGTTATTAAGGACAGTGATCTGGAAATAGAGAAGGGTCAAGCAGGACTTCCCTAGACTCAATAGCTATAGACACTCTATTATTGGAACGTACATGGAATTTTTTTATTTTTTTAAAAAATTGTATAAACAGTTGTAATAGTAGTAGTATTAGTTGTTATTGTTTTATAATTAATAATGATGCTAATAATTACTCGAATGTCCTTTTAGCCTTTTTATTCATGTAAGTAATTTATGGTGAAGTTTTCAATAAAGTTTATTATTATTAATAAAAAAAAATAATAATAATATAATAATAATAATAATATTACTATTATTATTATTATTAATAATAATAATGATAACAATAATAATAAATAGTATTAAACAATTAGATTATGGGCTTAAGATTTTTATGAGGTGATAGTTGATAAGGCTGAAGGCCAAATCAATTATCACCTCATAGAAATCCAGAGCGAATAATCTAATATTGTTTTGGTGGAATTCTTACTTAAATTTATTTCAAGCAATGGTTTCCAATTATTTCTTGACATATTATTAAACTTTGCACCTTAAAACAATCACAGGGATTGAATTGTCATTTAAAATTGAAGTTGTGTGTATGCACACATATGTTTTTTTTAAAAGTTAAGAAAATGTAAATGTCCCTTGTTTGGTCTTCTCAGGAATTTAATTAAATCCATTTGCATCCAAATCCTTGGAAAAGGAAAAAAACATCACCATTTCGTAGGTGACCACCCATTGTACACTAACAGTTGATAGTGGGCAGTGGCTCAGCCAATCAGAGTACAGCATAAATTTGCATTAATATACTAATAGAATTCTCTTACATTTAGTATACTAATGCAAATGCTGTACTCTGATTGGCTGAGCCATGTTAAAATAATGAGGCAGCCTGCACCATTTACATGGTTCTTTATAATTGGCCAAATGAAAAGTTCATTACTGGGTAAACAACACAAACAATGCCTCAAGTTCTTAAAGTGGTACTATGATCTAATTTTTACCCCTTGAGTTTTTGAGTGTATCACATAGAATTCCATGAAAGAACAAAAATGCTGTCTACTGTTTGCAAATGTCTTCATTAGTTCCAGAGATATTTAAGTTTGAAAAATGGGTTAAATGTGATGAGACCATATATTATGTCGAGTATATCAATAGACCTACCTTTGCCAATTTGCAGCGCAGACCATTGAAATTTGGTAGGCTAATAGATCTACAGGAAACACACCTATGGCTATGAAAAATTCTGTTCCCATGGCAACTAACTCTTTTCCAGTCCCCATCCACTTGATTTCAATATGTTAGTGATTTTCAGCTTGAAAAATGTTAAACAAGGCTACAAACTCGAGCTACCATATTTATATGCTTGCTTGATCATGCATATGAAGCGCTGTTAGCAAAGATCAAAATGGAACACCAAAGGTGGCCAGAAAGGCTTTTAATATGGGAAATTCGGGAACCCAGTATGTTGCCATGGTAATGGAACTGTTAACCTCGTATTGTGGAGCACATTTGGTAGAATCCTACTGCAAAAAATCAAACTTTTCTGAAACAAATTGGCTGAGATATCTTTTTTCATCATATTTGATCAAAATCTGGTTGAGTGTATTATGTCATCACTTGCAGGGCTTTCAATAACATTTGAAGTAGGCAGCTGGTTTGAGTAGAGTAACCGATTTTATTATCCAACTGCACATTGTAGAGTACAAATAATGCCCAAAACGAGTACAAATATCACATGATATTTGTACTCCAGAGGACCGGTTGGACAGGTTTGTTTGCTGTTGACCAATCAGTTAGCTGGATTTCCAGCGCGAATTCTGCTTCGCTTTGCATGCTTCTATCACGGATTTCCCGTAAATAAATATCCGTGAAATTCGTCCGCATGGACATAACAATTTGGGGTGTTGGATAATAAATCTCTTATTAGACGTTTTGTTGTGTAGTATCGCTGAGAATTGTTACTCATTGTTTGTATTTTGACTCGCCCTACGGGCTCGCCAAAATACGGCATAACTCGTAAAAATACTCAGCGATACTACACAACAAAACATCTAATAAGATATATGTATCAACCAGTTTTAAATGCATTTCTCTTATATTACTTTAATTTTTGGGTGAAAAGAGCTGACTTTTATGGACAAAGTAGGCGACGAGTTTTGTCGGCCGTCGGTGCCTAATGAAAGTCCTGACTTGGCTAATTTACATATTTTATAAACTTGAATATCTCTAGAACAAAAAGAGATATTTGAAAATAGTAAACAGCATTCTCTTCCCACACAGACTACTTCTTTACATGTATGTCTCAAAATGGCTTAGATAGCAGAGATGCAATTTTCATCATGATAGTACCACTTTGAAACAAAAGAGCTGCAGATTGACAAGAACAAATCAATATAGCTAGTTTTGAAGAGGTGCAGGTAAACTGAAAATACAGTACCAATTAGCGCAAGCAGTTGGTTTTTGTACCCCGAATAGTGTTTAGTAGCTTCAGGTAAACAAAATAACAAAAGCCAGAAAAAAATTCTCTTGCTTCAAAATACATGTACAGGTAAGAGTTGTGCACAAATTTTTGAAGCTGACTATTTAGAAAATGGTTAGTGGTCTGGTATGGCATCTTTAATCTGTGATTATCCCCAAGTTCAAAATCAGTGCAGAAGTTTTTAAAATCATTTATGTACAAATGTACTTTAAATAGTACAAACTTACATGTACCAAAAAACAAACAAAAACAAAGAGAAAAGAATATAATTATCAAGAGGGAAAGTATGACCGGGATGAGGACACCCCTGTGAGGCACTTCGCAGAATGACATAATATCATTTACATGCTGAGAATATGCTCAGTATATATATGCTTGAATACTAAAAATGTATTTGAGACATTGTTTGTAACTTTAACTTTAGCTTTACTGGAAACCTTGCCACAACAATTTTCTTTCATAAATAATGAAATTGCTGTGAATTAATAGTTTCAACTTTGCAGTTTTCATACGACATAGTTTTGCATGAATGCATACTCAATAAAGATTATTTTTAATACTTGGTATCTTATTCCCCATTTCAGGCAGAGAATCTTTTATTAGATGAGAATTTTAATATTAAAATAGCAGGTAAGAGTATATCAATAATTAATATTTAAAGGGTACAGTACACTTTGGTACTCACCATAAAAGAGTTAAACCTTTCACTCTTAGGGTGGGGGGGGGGGGAAATTTGTAAAGTGGCAACAATTCAGACTCAAACACCACATGTATTATATGAACCAGCTGAAAGGCATTGTGGAATGCCAGAAATCATACTTATAACAGTTGTGCATGCATAGAGCAAGTCACAGCTTGAACTGAAAATTTATTAAAACAGAAAAAGAAAATTATGTTACCTCTCCTGTAATTGGGGTATACTCCTAAGCTACAACATAATTTACAGCTATTAATCTGTGGGTTATATGTAAACAATAGGCTCCATTTGACGAGAAAATAGTAAGGATGTATGTATTTATGCTGGGATATTTGTCCACCGCCATTGTCTGTTCCAAGAAGTGAACAATTTTCCAAGAGCTCGAGCGGTCTTTGTACTTTGTAGTTCAGACTTAAGACAAATTCAGTATTAATCGAAGTCTGAAGTCTGAACTGCAAAGTACAAAAAGTACTTCCTACTTGGATGTTGAATGTAATTCTTGGGGGAACATAAACCAGCATCTGGCCCTCTGCAATAAAAATCAGAATATGTGTGCCCAGTTGCATAGAAGACTCAAAATGAAAACAGAAGACAGGAAAATATGTTGTGTCGAATAGTTTATTGGGCATGCACAAACGGTATTTTTTGTAATTAATATTATAATAAGAGATTGACTGAAGGGGATCGCAAAGAGTAAAGCAATACAGACTTCTCGTGAGTTAGTTGCACCGATCTGCCCTGATACAGTACTGCTCGAAAGAAAAATATTTTCTCTTGCGAAAAAAGAAATGAAAAGGGGAAAAACATTTTAGCTACTTCTGGGAGACAATTTTTAGTTTAGCATAGACTGGGAAAGCAAGCGCGAAAATAGTTAGTGTTGTCCCGCGCAAATGTGCAGAATCCATGTCCTGTTTATCATAGAATGTGAAAGAGCCAGTTCAATATTAGTAGAATATCTAAACGTTTATTTAATCAGTGGGTCCCTATTTGGAAAAGACATCTTAGGTCTCGTAGAAAAAGTCGGTCTCGTTCACGATTGTTCTATTTTTTTAACATTATGGTCCTTAGATCATCTATGTAACAGTTGTTTCTTCATTTTCACAGATTTTGGATTCAGTAACTTATTCCAAGAGGGAAAACACCTCAAGACCTGGTGCGGCAGTCCGCCTTATGCAGCGCCGGAACTCTTCGAAGGAAAGGCGTATTGCGGACCCGAAGTAGACATTTGGGTAGGTGTTACGTAACGTTGGCCCTGCAAACTCGCTAGTTAATAAATAAATGATTATGATAGCCTCCATTTGGTACGAAAATACATGTATGCTTGGATATTTGCCGCGGATAACATCTGTTCCGAGAAGCGACCAGTTTTCCGAGAAACTCGAGGAAGACTGACCTTTGAGGAACAGATAATGTCCCAGGACAAATATCCCAGCATAATTCTCGCGCCAAACGGAAATCTTTGTGTTTATAATTCTTCAAATATTTTTCCTGACACGCGCAGTTTTGACAACGGGAAACTATGATATTCTTGGACCAATCGCGCTTGAGCGAAATTATTTCCAGTTGATGAATTATAACATTTGATATTCTGAAAAAAAAATTGTTGCCTGTGGGTCTAGTGGCCGATGGCAGAAACGTTACATGTATGTTCGCAAGGAACTTCATGAGATAGTCATGAAACTCCCGATTTAAGTAGGCGTAGAAACATTACACTGTTGGAGTTTTTTGCCCACACCACGTAGTTTAACCCTTCCGTGGGGTAAAAAAGGAAGTATGAAAATTATTTGATAGTCTCGTGTACTTCTGTCTCAGCATTAACTCTGTGATTTCCCTGCGTGCTGATTAGGTCAAAGTTGAAAGAAAAAAATCATTTGCCATTTATATTTGAAACAAAAAGCACAGCATGAAAGTACCGCACAGATTTCACTGTAGGATTCTTCTAGAAACTGATATAACCAGCTTGTTCTGCCGAATTAATGATAACACGTGAAAGTACTGCTCAATAGCTTCCATTTGAATGGTCACACACTAGGGTTTTATCCACAGACTTAAATGTTCAAACTACCTTGAACAACATAATAAACGGTACCACATGAAAGTAATTCTCAATAGCTTTCCATGATTTTAATGGTCACACCAGGGTTTCATCCATGGACTTGTGTGCATAGTAATTCATTTTGGAAGTAAAATCACTCAAGGGTAAATGACTGGAAGCGCCCCTGTCGAGGAAAATTAAGTTTCCGTCGATCTTTTGTTCTGCCTGTGTTTGTTTACTGTGAGTTTTCTCGTCAAGGTCAATGAACGTGAGGGGCGTGAAATTTAATTTATTGAACTCCCACTCCGCCAGTGTTTCCGTTTGTTTGAGTTTTTTTAGCTAGCATTGTGTGTCGCACCTGTGCATTTACCAAAAGAACTGGTCGGTTTTTTGTGCTCAAAGATGAGTTTCATCGGATACTGTTCAAATGCTGTAGAAAACGGAGAACTTTGGAGCAGGCCTTAACGCGCGTTTTCAGTTTAAGCGGGCTCCTCGTGCGCGTTCCCGCGCGCTCGCGCATTTCGTGTGCCATTTATTCGCGTGCCAGTGTTTGCATTTTTCTCGTGCGGGAAACCAAACTTGAAGATTTTATTATTCATGTACTATTTACAGGACTTAGGGAGAGGTTGCAGAAGAGCTCGGAGATATCCCAGTTTTAAACGTACGCAGGTGTACGGCGATAGGTTCATGGCGTCTGTTTTCCTAACGTGCAAATTAGCGTCCCTACTGTGAATTGCCTTAAGGGCTGTCAAGAAACAAGTGAAGCGGAACCCGACGGCACGCCGTGCGTAAAGCGACAATGCATAGAGAAAGATTCTTTTACACCACAGCATGCGTGAGGAGCAATTAGCTAAGGATGCTTGGTTTGCTCTAGGCGACTTTGTCGACTTTATTTTCGTCAAATTGTAAATTGTGAAACAAGAACAACTTTCTCTAACTCCGCGGGTTATTGAAGGCAGCAAAAGGTCGTCAGACATAAACAGTCATATTAGACATCAGCAGGTGTCCCACGTGATGCACTACCCAGGTGTTCTTGCTAACCGTTCCATGAGAAGAGTAGTGTGTTGTTGTTTTCCAATGTTGTCTGCAACCAGCTTAGAATTACCATCACTTTGTAGTTAAAGCTCAAACGTAGACTAAGTGCTTTAGCCTACAGGGTGACCTGATCTGTGAGGCATACAGCTGTGCATCGCTCGAAGTATATACTGTACCTCTAAAAGGCTTAAATTTCTAAGGCAGAGTGAAAGGGAATGTTGTAGCCACAGAATGCTCACAAAGGCGACAATGGTAGAAGGATTTAACCCTATAACTACAAAAGTATAGCCATGTGTTAAAATTTCTAAGGGACGCGTCTCTCTATGTGGGTCGTTTCGGGAAGACAGACACTTGCGTTAAGTGAATACCCTTCTGAGAGAACTGCTCACAAGCAGACACTTTGTTTAGGTAGACACCTCTTTGAAGCTGGTGTCTCTATAAGACAGACATCTCTCTAAGGCACACACCTCCAAGGCAGAACTCTCTAAGCCAGACACTTGTAACTCAGAAGCCCTTATCTTTTTAGGTAGTCACACCATTGATGTAGACTTTTCTCAGCTCTAAGGCAGACACCTACGTATGATGTACAGCTAACTTCTCCAAACAGCGTCCATAGAAAATTCAGTTTTGGGAATATGAGAATCAAGACCGCAAAGATTAATTGTCCCCGGTCGATATTTAAAGCAATTCTCAAGATACGTACTGAAAGAAATGTTAAGGGCTAGTTGGGAGAAACTTTCAACTGGTCAGCTTGTATTTTTGCAGAGTCTGGGAGTTGTACTCTACGTGCTGGTGTGTGGTGCTTTGCCGTTTGACGGAAGTACACTGCAGAGTTTGCGTTCACGTGTCTTAGACGGTCGGTTCAGGATTCCTTTCTTCATGTCCACAGGTCAGTGAATGTTTTAGTTAACGTTTTGCGATCCTTTGCTGCCGCCATTATAATTAGGAAGAACTCGTGGACGCTTTCGGAAGAAAGCAAATTTTCCTGGAACAAAAGGTTTATCTCAACCGTTTTATTGAAAATCGTTTACCACCAAACGTCATTCAATCCACAGAGTTGAGCTACATTCGCCTTGTACAGTGTAACAAACTGTTCAGTAGCTCTCATATAAATGGTCACACACAAGGGTTTCGTCCACAGACATGAAAGTTAGAACCAACTTCTACAGCATAATAAACGATATCACATGAAAGTATGGCTCAGTAGCTCTTATCTAAATGGTCGCACCTGAGGGATTTATACACAGACAGCGCTCCAAGCTGCGACCATTTTGGTCGCCATGACGATTGCAAAAAATTTTTGGCGACCAAAATTTTGGCAAAAGTCGGGTGATGGCGACCATTTTACATATAAAGGTCGCCAAAAGGCGACCATTTGAAAAAGTGAGCTTGGACCGCTGATAGACTTAGAAGTTAGAACCACTTTGTACAGCATAATAAACAGTGCTGCGTGAAAGAACTGTTCCATAGCTTTCAGTTTTTTATTTATCAGTTGTTTATTAGTGTGCTGGTAAGCAGCACCTGCAACATACATGTATCGGGTTTTGTCAAAGTTGACTCCTTCCAGTGTAATTGAAGTTTAGATTGATTAAGCAATAGTCAAAATAACAAGAGGTTTTAAAAAAAAACAATCCCAATTGAAAATCAGGTGATCTATGTTTCGGTTTAATGGCTGTAGGAACAGTTCCTTTCCTATGCAGTAGTGAGTTTCTGATCTTAAAATTATCACTCTTCTCAACATCATTGCCTTGTTGTTTCACAAATTCATATTTTAGTTATTAGGCTGGTAGTCGCACTAAGTTCCGCTGTTCACACTTCAGTTACTCGCTCAACGCACGCGAAATTTTGCGATCAAATTACCCTTGCCGTCCAAAGGTCAACTCGAAGGCAATCAGCTGATTTTTTATAGATTGCAAAAGTATTTTAATTGAATAGCGCCGATCAGTTACAGTCTGGTGGTGCGCTGAAACCAGGCAAACTCGTCTCATGGATCGTGAGACGTGCACGCGAGATTTTGCGCGAGAACTCATCCACTCGTGCCATGACCTCGTGAAATCGATGTATATTTCTCACGCGAGGGCGTTGTCTATCGTGGTTCTCTTATGTCACATCAGGACTTCATGCACTCCTTCGAAAGAACGTTTCCACGGATGCTGTTTTGTGAATGAATTCAATATTTCCTGACATTTTACAAATTACTTTTTATAATTGCGCGTGAAGTTTTAGGTGGCCACACCATGCAGTGTGCACTAACTTAAGATTTAGCGCGATTATTTACTTAAAGTATGACTTACATGTGAAGTTCAGAATTCCATACCCCTTTCCTGTCAAAAAAAAACCGGAAAGATAGATCGATTTCTCTGTCACGGATTAAAAATAAAAAATCGAAAATCATCCACTGGAAAAGGCTAAGAAATTGTGATGTTATAGAAGATAAATAAATAAGACACTGTTTTAGTTTTAGACCTGTATGTTCCCCCAAACTTCAGATATTCGTCGAAATATTTCGCAGAAATTTACAGTGCTCAGTATGAAAACGCCATGTTGGTGTACCGGAAAATAGTGGCCGGAAAATAGTGTAAACATCTGGAACTTACTTTGGCTATCTAAGCGACTGATTGTCAGTACTGAAAAAAAAGCATTTGCATAAGCGCTTTTCCTAATGCTCTAACTTCTAAAAGGCTCAAAATCATGAGATAAGTTCATATTTGTCAACAAACTCGATCGTAGACTTGTGTCACGCACCTCCATAACCCGGAAATTAATTCAAAATGCTCTGGTTTCCAAACGAAGCATGTTACTGAGCTGTAAAATTGCCGCCTCTTATGCCTGATGAGGATAACAAGTGATGTGATAATGGTACTAGTCTGTGGCTACAAATGCACAAGCAGAGTGAAAGGGAAAGTTATAGGCACAGAAAGTGCACAAGGACAACAGTGATAGATTTTTATTGCAGCAAGCCAACTTTAATCCAAGCTGAAATTATGAAACTTGAAATAAAGTCGAGAAAACAGCCGAGGATAAAAAAAGAACTAAACAACAACAAAAAAACTTCAACAAAAACAGAAGAAACGGTAGAAAAGTGCAACAAAAGCATGAAAGCATGAAAGCATGCTGTCTTTGCTAGTATTGGTAAGATAAAAGCAGTTACTAGACAGCACAGGATGCTATAGAAGGGGTTTAAGATACGGAAGGGGATCCGGGGAAAATTCTGAGTAGGCAACGTGTTATTTTATAATTTAGGAGGTTCGTCGAAACACACCCCCCCCCCGGTCCCTCCCGAGATCTGCGTCCCTGGTTATTTAAAATACGTTTCTGGTTCAGTTGCCTGAAACATTTTAATTCGTCTTTAGAATGTGAGCACCTTATTCGTCACATGCTGGTCCGTGACGTGGCAAAGAGGTACACCATGGTACAGATCATGAACCACAAGTGGATAAACGAGATGGATGACGAAGACAAGGCAAGCGCACTCCTCACCGACACGTTACCTGATTCAGAGTTCAGTGAAGAAGTGTTGACGATGATGCTTGCCAGAGGAATCGATCGAGAAAAGACCATTCAGGTGTTGATTTTTGATCTAACAGTTATTTTCGACTCTAATGGATCAAATACGACGCTGTTGAAATTCTACTGTTCTTGAGGGGGGAGGGGAGGGGGCGGCAAATGTTTTTTTCATCTTTAGGTTGTGCATGATGTTTTTGATGGGTCATGTCTTGTGCGAGAATTTTGTTAACACAACAAGATGACCTAGGCAGTAGAAAGCACTTGCTCGAATTTTTTCTCCCCATGGTCTCCCTTGCACGATTTTGTTAGCAGCTTTTGCTGTGCAAAATTTTATTAGTTTGAAATTTCCTAATCACCCTCCAAAAATAATTGTTTATCTTTAAGTGAACAGCCTCTGGTATAGGCGAGATCTTTGATCTCGTCACGCAGTCGTTCCTTCTGTCTTCTGTCTGAGGTGGAAGAAGACTGTGCGATGAACCTTAAGAAGGTCTATGTAGGAGGCTATTGGATGTATAGTCTGATAGTATTGTCTTTATTGTCCTTTGCAGTCTCTCTGTCAAAAAGATTACGACCAGTTTGCCGGGATTTATTACACACTTTTGGAAAAGGTCAAGAAATCTGCCAGCACATCTCACGACCCATGCGCCAATATTACTTCCACACCGAGCACCTCTGCTGATTCAGAAATGATGGAGACGGATGTGGAAGGGGCTGGCTCTGAGAAGCCATCCATGACGGTCCCTACTGTGCAGGTAACTCCTGACTCACCTACAAGGCGAGTCAAACCTCTGCAGGACCAGTGGGAGCTGACCCAGGAGGGAGACGAGGAAGATGACAAGATGCCAGACGACATCCTTCCAAGCTTGAAGTCTTACCTGGAAAAGCGCCGGCACACCCTCACTGCAGTGGACCCGTTGATGGAGATATCACCAGAGCTCCGAGAGGTGTTCTCACAGAAGTTCGTTCAACGGCCGTCAAGTCCCCTGGGTCAGGCTACCGAGGATGCGTTCTCTGGAGCTGCTCTAGGATTGAACCCCACTCTTCCACCGTATTCCCCCACGTTGGACCTCTCCCTGGCCTATAAGGAACAAATTCTGCAGGTGCCTACGGTGTTTCAACTGAGACCACCCATGGACAGAAGAGCGTCCGATGGACCGACGAGTTTAGCGGCTGGGATCGCGCAGTTCCATGCGCTTCGTGCTATGGCCGGGTATGCAGACGACAGTCAGGGTAACACTGGTTCGCTGAGTGGTTCGCCGTTAAACAGTTGCAATCCCATTGTCAGTCAGTCACCCTTTTCAGTGTCACCAGGACCCTCGAGCCCGCAAATAAGCGAAGGAGCAAATGACAGCGGGTCGGATCAAGAGCCTGACCAGGACGCCATTGCGCGCTACATGGCTTGCCGTGGATCACGGCAACGTCACACGTCACCGAATGAAATGCCAGACGAGCTACAACTTCGGCTACTGCAGGTACCACTGAAAACGAGACGAACTGTGTTTCCTCCTGGAAGAGGAGCTGCAGGGCGAGAAGGATCATTCATCCCTACCCCGACAGGAATGCGATACAACACGTCAAGGCGAGCCTCGGACGGTGCGGCGTCGGTGCTTGCTTACAAGCAGCATTTAGAGCGCATTGGTGGCAGCGGATCCAAACGGAACAGCCTGCGGGAGTTACAAGAGGAATGCTTGCAACTGCAGCAGCAGTATGGCCGAGTAGCGGAAGCGGAACAACAACGAAGGCAGCAGGAGCAGCATGTACAACACTTGCAACAGCAGTTTTACAGCAGACGAGCGTCCGACGGAGCCGACTCGTTAGCTGCCACGCTAGCACAGTTCCAGCAACAGTACACGCCCGCCCACACGAGCCAGGAGTTGGACCTGGAAGGTCAAAGGTCCGATGTGGAAGATTTAGAGGAAACTCACACCCAGCCGTCGATGGAGCACCACGATGTTCTTCATCAGGAGATGCAGCGCTTAAATATTGAACATTGTGCGCCATCTCCGTTTGACTCTGGCGGCATTATCCACTCATCTTCTGGAGGAATCGGTCCGGACGGGGCCACTCTGTCCTCTCTCGCGTCAAACCTCGGGTCAAACTCACCAAGAAACAGCCTTGTTATCGAGGATTCGTCACCTGTTTCTTCAACAGACACGTCGAACTTTCTGTCTCAGAATATTTTATCTTCGCAAGCAAACACGCCTTCGTTTTTACCCGAGGGCGGCGTATTGTCTTCGCCAGTTCCCTCCCCACCGCCGTCTCCTCTCATATCCGCGGTACCTCTGAGTCAGCGGTACCCCATTCCTAACATCACCACCGCTACGAGGACTTCATCAAACGGAAGCTTAGTGGAGACTGGGCCGGAAACGGGCAATATGCCGCAAATACCCGCCAATATCGCAGGCGTTATGATGGGAAGTGCGATCATAAACGAAAATGATCTCGAAGAATTAGCGAGAGCTAGATGGGGACTGGGTGCGGGAACGCTCCCGGTAAGTCCAGCAGCGGTTCTTGGGACGTTCGGGACCAATCCCGCCGCGCTTCTCGCGGGTAACGTTGGTCATAGGTCTCCCATGCATCACCGTCGACATCACACGGTAGCGTCCGCGCAGGATGCGTGGAATTCCATGGACTTGCTGAGAAGAGCGACGGCGAATAACGTCTTGTCGCAAAACCACGCCAGAGATATGTTAAACAACAATATCAATTTGGAAGAAGGACTTGGGGTAAGGGACGGTCTGTTGTATAGAACTCTTTCTCCCAATGGAACAATCCATCAGGACTCTTTTCTCAAATCTCCAAATAAAGGAGACGTGGCGCCGGACTTGACCCAAACGAACACGCTACGCATGGCGTTCTCTGTTAATATGACTTCTAACAAATGTATCCCCGATATTATCAGTGAAATAAGGAGATCGCTAGATCTAAGATCCGCCAATATTGCGTACGAACAGTCGGATCAAACATTCACCCTTAAACAGGGGGGTGTGTGCGCTGAAATTGAGGTGTGCCCACTCCAGGGGAATCTCAACGGACTACGCCTGCGACGTGTCAGCGGCAACCCTTGGCAGTACAAGAGACTCTGCAATGAGGTACTGACCGGAATGAATTTGTGACTGAAGCAGAGCAGAGAGGACTGAATTAGGAAATTCTTTTTTGGCTTAATTGACGAAAATTGCGTGACAGCTGTGCTAGCGTGACTTTATGCATCTCTCACTTGCGTGACATCAAGCTTAGTTGCTTCGTTATGTGAATTCCCTTGTCTAGTCTTGGTTTTAGATAGCAAAGGTAATTCCTAAACTAGGAAGAAAAGCGTGTTAGAATCCCGAGTATTCTTTGTGCTTAGTCGTTTTGCTTCGTGCATTGTGCAAATTCGTTTCAGGAAAACCACAGTACAATTTCAACTTTCTTTGTGCAGGTTGCCGTAATCTTTAATGTTCACAATGTGAATGTGGCATTTCTGTTGTAGTGAAGTACTCATGAAGTGAAAAGGTTCTATTATTGTACCGAAGATTAATTATATTTCCGTCCAAAAACATTCAAAGGTGTTTTCACATTTTCACATCAAAATGTCGGAATTGTAGCGTAGATTACGAGCATTCGCTTTTCTTTTGCAAAATTTGACTTGACGACATTTCACCTTTGTTTCCCCTGACTTCACTTCTAAATATGATGGAATTTTCTAAAAGTGTAGCATTCTTCAGAAATGTAATGTAATCTGACTTTGATTTAATCGCATGCACCAGCCTGAACGAAAGTTTGAGTTGGCTCTTTAAAGGCCGATCACTCTCAAATTACGAAGTGAAGAAGCTGTGGAAAGGCAATCGGCAAATATTTGGCGGTTTCGTATCTTCTCGTGTTTGTTCTTGCGATTGGACTCAAAATGTGGAAGGTCTGCAGTGTATAGATATTTGTACAGTAATGAAATCTCTTGCTTGCCCAAGTAAAATAATGTAATATATTTTCCCCCGAAAAAGTATTACCGAGGTAAAGAATTGTATCTCACAACCATAGAATCTTTGTACAGTAAAGAATATCAATGTGTCTCCATAGTCTTGTGTAATGATCAGTTGTTTTAAGTTCCGACCTCACAACGCTGGAGAAATTTGTAAACAGTTTTTCACTCTGAAAATGTACCAAATGTTTTCCGTCCACACTACACTGGAGAAATTTGAAATCGCAACTAGCACCAATCATTTCGGATTTGTGTTTGAGCAAAACTTGGAAGGGAAATCACCTGATTGTTGTGATGTCATTGATTTCAAAAAGCTCTGCTTTCAAAATTTTCCGTTCATCTAAAACTTAAAGCCGGTGTTTTCAAATTCCTCCTGATTGAAAAGCGTTTTCGTAAAGCTCCGTTTTCGTGACGGATTAGTGTGGATGATAGTCCTTACCGTAGAAATAAAGCCGCGCTTTCAATTTTCTAAGGCGTTGTGTTGACGGATGACTGCTATTCCAACCCATCCTCACCCCTGAAATTACCTATTATCGATAATTCCTATTTTCCTCTGAATTATCGGTTGTCGTTAATTTAGAACAATCACAATGTGATAGGAATTTAGGGAAATAATCATATTTTGTTTAAAAGTAAACCCAAGTTTCTGGACGCGGGACTCGAACCTGGGATTGTTCGCTTTCTAAATCTGTCTTCTAACCATTAGACCACCACGTCGCTAGTTGAATAAAACTCGATTTTTAAGCAATATAATCCATGCGCTTATTCTACACCCAGCAGTAAGCATATCTAATTACTAGCTAAAAATAATTTTAGAAAGTCAATGGAAAAGGTAGATCACTAAACCTAAATAAAAGAGCTAACCATTTAAAATCTGCGCTTAGGCCTAATCACTGTAGAACAGCGATATTTTATGCAAGACTCTATTAAATATGAGGTTATACAGCTTCCCGTCAGCTTGTTCATCAGTGGTCTAGTGGTAAGTAGCCGTTGCTGCTAGCGCCGGGTAGTTCCGGTTCATATCCCGTCCAAGTGAGATAATTTTCTTTTTCCTTTTCTTTTCTGAAAAGTCCTGGGAAACATTGCTCTAAATTAAAGATAATCGATAATTCAGAGGAAATTAGGAATTATCGATAATCGCTAATTTCAGAGGCGAGGATACTATTCTGCAGATCTGGCCCTGGCTGCAAACTCTTTCCCAGAGTCCGCGATCCTCTTGCTTAGAGACATGAATCGGGACCTGGGCAAAACCGAAAGGTAAACCCGCAGTAATCATGGAGGCTACTATTATAGCATGCGCAAATCAAGTTTGACGATGTGTACGGTCACTGCTGACCTTGAACACGCGGGCCTACCCTACCATTATTTATTGCAAAACTTTGATCATCGATCGTGCGCACCAATTGGTTGCGAAGTTGTTTTGCCTGAGTAATATGCAACCATGGTTGACACATTTTGTCTATTTCTATGACCAGAACTGCAAAAACTCGATCTTAAATCAGACTGAAGTTTGAGATAACTCAAAAGTAAGCTAACTTTTTCTAGGAGGGGGAGGGGGGTGGGCACGGTGATTTTTAGTCTTTGCCACAAATGAGTTGCCCGTGTCTTCACAGGTCACTAATTAACTCAAACTCTCGCAAATTGAAAGTTAAGCAATTGATACAACAAGTAGACTACTCAGCCAGGAACGGCAGTTTCGGGAGTTTCGTTTTTAAACAGCCGGACTTCCAAAACGGCTAGAAATCGAGCCTAAACCTGGTTATACGAGGAAAACAAAAGTCATAGGAGACATTGGAGTCTGCGATGTCCTATGTTGTGGCCAGCGTCATGGAAAGTCAGTTGATTTGCAGTGCTCTAATTTGGCGAAATCTGAACTTACATTTC
>CM042755.1:1178519-1191019 GCA_022496165.2 Catalaphyllia jardinei | reverse complement strand
TACACACAAGCCTAAAGACTCGTGTGTATACCAGAAAATACAAGTCACCCGTTAGATATACCATGGTAAGTAGTACTCATTATCTACGTATTAACCAAGAGCGAGGTCTTTAAGGATAAATCGCAAACCGAGGTCATGCCTTATTGTATAGATCGGCTACAAACACAGGCCATGTAATTTATAAACCTTTTTTTTTGTATTACAGACAACCGTGATTTGCTTCCTTAAAAATGAAGGAAATCATTATTTTGACTGCAATCTTCAGTCTGTTACCGCTGTGTGTGAATGGCACCATCTTCTATGCCGATGCAAAAAATGGCGACGACTCAAATGACGGGGAGAGCGTTTCCTCTGCATTCGCAAGCATCAAGCGTTGCATCGACGCACTGACGAACCCTGGCGACGAGTGTCTTATTCGCAGTGGTCACTACCATCAATCAGAATTCCAGATTTCTGGTAAACACGGCACTGCTGATCAACCCATGCTCATTCGCGGCTATCAGAATGAGATTCCAATTATCGATGGAACAATCCCGCTGACGCCTGAAGCTGGTTGGGAACTTGGGGAAAATGGGATTTACAGCGCCCAGATCGAGCGGGATATCTGGCAGCTGTTCGTGGACGGTGAAATGATGACCAATGCTCGATGGCCAGACTCTCTGTGGTCGGACAAAACTATTTTCTTAAACAAATACTGGGGAAAGTCTGCTAAGAACTCCACGCGCGGACAAATGATCGATAATGGCGAGCAGAATCTAGCTGGAAGTGGGTTGAATGCGACAGGAGCGATGGCTATACTAAACATCGGTAGTTTTAATACGTTCACTGCTATCGTAAAAAGTCACAGGACCGGGCAGAACAATTTCACTTATGACGACACGTTTGGCCCCATCAGCTTCGAGCCGTTCCAGAATCAGTATTTCCTGGAAGACAAACTAGAATTTCTGAATAAAGCTGGTGAATGGTTTTACGACAAGAATACAAAAATTGTTTATGTGAAAACACTAGATGGCAAAACTCCCAAAGGAAGGATACGTGGAAAAGTAAGCAAATGCAACCACCTCTTTTCTTAAGCAGTTTCTCATTCTCCTCTTGTGAAAGCGCCTCGGCTTTATGGTTATTGAGCCCGACTACGGATCGAGCGCTCCGGGTTCGAGTCCAACCCGCGGTAGTTGCTTAATTGGGCAAGGCACTTTATCCTCAGGGTGCCTCTCTCCAGCCAAGTGTATAAATGGGTACCAGCGAAGTTAATGCTGGCAGGGGATGGGGAACCCTGCGATGAATTCCAGGGGGGAATAGAAATACTGCCAGTCGTCACTACAGGAAAAGATAAGCTTTGACCTGATGTGCTACCTGGCTGTTATGCAAAACTTACTTACCTACCTAAGCATTTTCCAGCCTTTCAAGGCTTAAACTCCCCTTATTTAAATTAAGCTTAGCAATTTGAAAACTAAAATGGAAAAGTCTTATCAGTATGAAACCGTATACTCTCCAACGACTCCAATTGCCCCAAAGCGCCAATTCCACTGGCAAAATAAAGGAAATAACATGTTTCTGGAGACACGATAATCGACGATAATTTCAACAACTGTTTGATTGGTGAGTTTCTTCACTGGGGCAGAAAGTGTTACGTTTCAGTTAAATATTGCTTCAGACACCTGCACCGCAGATGGTTGGCACATAATCAGATTGTAACGGCGTTGAGTGTACTTGCATTATCTCAAACAGACAACTCACCTCCGACCAATTCAGTTACAAAATGTTTTGCTCAGTACCCATCAGTTATCGCTATTATTATACATTGAACTCTAACTCTTTGCTGATTGGCCGTAAAGGGTACAGTGAATTTTTGAAATCAGCGCCCGTGACGCCATAACTACAGATTCAGTACAATAACAAAGACACCCAAGGTCACGGGTTATCAGGTCATGTATGAACGCAGTGCATGATTTCTAAGGGTAATCTTGTCAAGTTCGCGCGCTTTGTCTTGCTTCCCGTCAGTGAAGAGGCAAAAACATGGCTTCCATTTATTTTCGTTCAATGATTAATAAAACAATTATTAGATTCGGTTTTTGCGATATCCAGAATAATCAAGGTCTCGGTAAAGGTTATCAGCCTCAGCCTTGATTATTCTGGATATCATAAAAAACGCATTTAATAATTGTTTATAATATATTATTGTTATAATCGCTTCATCTTTACAGGTACAGACGTACGCTTTCAATATTTCCAATTGTCAGTATCTACATTTCAAGCAGTTGACTTTCTTTGGCACTACCTTAAAAGCGCTGTCAAGAAGTGGACGAGATGTGATAGATGGCCTCTCCTTCCACTCAATCAATTTTAGCTTTCCCTCTTATTCCAAACGCATGCTTGGAGACACCGCTCCTCCATTATGGACAGTAATAAAGTCAAACCGCCGTAACAGCTTTCAGTTAATAAACAGCACTTTCTTTGGAACTGACGGAGCGGCGCTGGAGTATCAGGGGGAAGAGGTGCTGATACAGAACAATCTCTTTGAGTACAATGATTGGTCCGTTGCCCTCATGCAAAGACCGAATGGTGGGTTAGGAACTGTGATATCAAACGGCATAAACGACCGGTTTATTCGAAACACATTGCGTTTTAATGGCGCGATCAATGCATTCCGTCCCAATAGCCGTAATCCCATTGTCAAGCTCAACCACATTCACCATCAGTGTTGGGGAGTTTTACAACATGATGGAGCTGGTGTTCAGTTCCAGAGAAACGCGCAGACCAAGGGTCTGTCGCAGAACAACTGGGTTCACTCAAGCCCTAAACTTGGTCTCCGTTTTGACGCGGGAAAACCCCCAAACGACGGACATAACGGCACCTTGAAAGCAAACGTGGTATGGAAATGTGGCGGGATAATGGTTAAAGGCGATTTCCAGACAGTGGTCAACAATCTCGCTTTCGACAAAAGAGATGATTACAGTGGCAATAAAACGGTGGGTGGCTGCACATTGTGTGTTCTTGGGCGCTTTCGTCAAAAGGCGGTTGCGATGAACCGTGACTCTGTGGTTCTGAGGAATGCCGCTGATTTTGCAGGTAGAGGTATGATTAAACCTCCTCTTTTCCCGGGGAGGCTGGTTAAGTTTAACGCGGTCGGTGATGTGCGGAAGGAAGTTATGGACGCGGACAATTTGGACTTCCGGCCCCGTGAAGGCTCCAAGTACAACAAGCATAAGATTGGACCTTACCTTTACGATCCTAACAGCAGATATTATTGGATTCCTGGAAGGCAGCTTTATAAGGCCAGCACTCCTGTCCCCCCGGATGGTAGTACCACTGTTAAGGTAAAAGCGACTAAAATGCTTTGTATTCTGGGGGGAGGTGATGCGGGACCAATAGTTACTAGAAAAGAGGTTCAATGACTGATAGGGGTAGCTCATGCAATATGTAACATTGAACGGGACTGGGGCCTGGGATAGCAACATTTGATAGAATTATGAGCCCATTGTGGGAAAACCACTCACCAAGCATATGACTTAACGAAACAATCATTTATGTGTGGTACATATTTGTCCGCAGCATTTGCTTATTATAGGCGTCAAATTTTAGTGATAAATTTCTATGTTAGTCCTGAAATTCTTTTAACGTTTATCTCTTTATACATCCTCAAATGTTAATAAAATTGAAAATCCTTTCAAAATAAAAAGAAAGGAGAAGTTATGTCGGCAGTTATAATGGTATCCCGCAAGCTTTAAATCACAAACCTCTTAAAAGAGCTCAGAAAATAGAGGGTAATATCGAAGATTCCTTCCCCACGCATCAGGGGCTCTTGACCAAGGATGATTTCCCAACAACTATTCCTTTTTATTTTCTTTGAAAGTCTGATAGAGATGCTGTCATGTGGCTGAAAGCCTTCAATGCCTCGACTCATCACGTGTATTTTGGCGCGAATCAGGCGACAGTTGCCGAAGCAACACCGACGTCACCCGAGTACGGTGAGAAAATCACCAGCAATGGTAATGTGTATTACCTGTCGAGAAATCTCGAATCAGGTTCCACCTATTACTGGAGGGTGGATGCTGAAATAGACGATCAAACGACTTACAAAGGAGACGTGTGGTCATTTCGAACGGAGTGGCGAGGAACCATCGACAACAAAGAAAACGGAGAAATATTGTTTTGAACGAAACATTGATGTCCTTAATGCTGTATAACAATATAAACTAGGGACCAGTCCTTATTTATCTCCTGAGGGGAATGGGTAGGACGGGGAAGGGCGGAGGCTTTTGAAGGATCATTGAATTTTAGGATGACAGAGGGGGGCATCAGTCGTATGGGCTATATTTCACATGCCCATAAAAACTTGGTGGACGGCTATTTGGCACTCGAGCTCTTGCTCAAAAGTAACTCTACAGTTTCTAAGCACTTGTGATAGTTAGCTGTTGGTATGTCAACTGACATCAGTCACAGAGTTCTCAGTAAAACGGCGGAATTCTACCCGCTGTTACGATCATTAAAAACTGTACACATATGACAATGCATTGAGACTTACGGACTTAGTTTAAGAAGAGAATAGTATTTAAAAAGATTGTTCAACGCTACTTGCTACATCTATTTTATGGCCATAAACAACTCCTTTATCGTAACACTTTCTCCAGCCCCAAAATGCATAAAATCGCATCTTTGGCAACGTACAATTTCAAAGTTTTTCAGAGGAGCTTATTCCCGCCCCCTTAGGTTGGCCTGCCCCTTCGGACGACCTCCAGCCTCGCTTTAATTTGCTTTATTGGCCTATGAAAGAACCATGATCAGATATCGAGAAAACACGGAGCAAGAGACTGCACCATGGCGGCATCACAGTTAGAAATTTTAATTTCATATTACCGTTAAAAGTAGTGAAACTAAACGTCGAAAGGTGAATATGTGTGCGAAGACATTAAGGGGGTTGGGGAATCACGAAATTTACCAATAGGTATGAGGGAGAAACCTCAGTAAAATAACATATAAAGGAGGATCAGCTAAATTTTATTGTCTTTAGCCGAAAGCCCCCTCCCCCCTCCGACGTTAGATAATGACTGTTCCCTTGTATCGTTGTATCATAAATTTCTAATAGTGAAGAGGATATGCTGTTTTCTATATTAAGAAGTAATTTGTACTGCGATAAAAAAAACTACGGTTATGTCACTTTCTTTGCTAAATTAAAATAAATCATTGTAATTGAAACTTTTACGTGCTTTTCATGGTTTGCTTAATAAAATTTAAACAATTTTATTTGCCATTCGTCGTTTAGCCGAGTGATAGACGTTTTCCAGAGCTGCGCAACGTTTTGTTGTGTAGTATCGCTGAGAATTTTTACTCGTTGTTGACTCCCCCTACGGGCTCGTCAAAATACGACACAACTCGTAAAAATATTCAGCGATACTCCACAACAAAGCGTCTAATAAGATATATTTATTACACTCAGAATTTTCGGGTGTTTAGGATTACGTGACCAGCTGCATGATGCCAGGGTCTTTTCCCGCCCCTCCCAATTTCAAAGGGAAAAGCCTGGGAACGAAGCTGGTTAAAATGTACCACCGATAATGCTCCAAAAATGGGAGGGGTAAAGAGAAACCTTACCCTTCACGGAAGCTTCCACTGAGGAAAGAGGCTTTCAACCTGATGCCCAAATGCTTAAATCTACACATATTCAAGTCCCTGATGTGACTCCATCCGGGAAATTAATCATGGGACAGGTTGCATAAAATTATTTATCTCCTTTGGCAATAAATCTTATAAAGAATTTTTATTTTTTATTTTCGAACAAACATCAAATACTTTCAATAGGTTTTGAGGAGGCTGTCAGTAGGAATTAGGTTTGAATATGCATCTGGCCTTATAAACTGTAACGCCTCACTCATTCCGAAAACGAGAATTTGATGTAGACAAGGGCTTCGCAACCTACTAACTAACTAAAAGAAAAAAAATTCTAAAAATGCTACTGAAACCTTATTAGTAATTTAAAATCAAATGTAAACTTCAATATGGCGCTGAATAAAACATTATTATTATTATTATTATTATTATTTAATTCGCTCACTGTTAACTTGTAGTTTGTTTTACACAACAGCAAACAAATTAATAGAGAACTGGCGCGTTATATTTCCATGAAACATAACGTTGAAGCTAGAAATTTCGGGGAAATTTTTAGCCTGGTAAGAATTTGGCGAAGGTAATGATAAGAATCTACAGGTTAAAGATTTTCTTCTGCAGTCCAGCTAACTCTTTTAATTTAAGCAGATCTTTTAGTGAATCATCAATAACAGTCCTTCGTTAAACATTTGGCGGGAAACATTTCTGTTTAATGATATTTTTTTGAACTTTGCGAGACCTATTACTCCTGTTGCTTGTAGATACAAATTGCAACTAAACTGGATATTGATTAAAAGTGTAAAAGACTATCAAAAGTTTGTGTTTTCTTTGAAGGAACACTGCCACACTTCTGAAAAACGACTCGCTGAAAGTGGCTAAAATCTGAGTCACGTTTATTACTGATTCGACGGCGATATTTGGCACCTCGTGAAAACCATAGAATTAAAGTAAAAGACCTCAAATATATCTCAATCAACTAGTAAACGGACAAATATTGTTTCTTGAACACATGTGTTTCTGGAAATAGGACGACGCAATGTTTAGGCTCACATAGAGTTGTCCACAATTTTGGCGTTTTAAGAGTGCTCGAAGGAGGACAAAATCACCAACTGGTGATTTCCCGAAGAAAAACGAAAAACGCTTACCTAGCAAATGTCATGGTTGTTAATGTTTTCGGATAGCTTCTGTACTGTGAAGAGATTAAGGTAAACAGTCGACCTCGATCTTTTGGTCCTGCCCGTTTTTTTGTTTTCTGGCAAGGAGACTTAAGGACGTTCACGCTAATTGTTTCTGCACATCCTTACGGCGCACGCAAATTCACATGCCACGTCATGCATGAGCGCGCGCGCTAAGTCATAAAATAAACAAATGATAGGGCAGATGGACATTGCTAGAGCTTTGCCTGGATTTAACGATCTTGGACGTTCGGTGACCCCAAGTTTTCTTTCGAAGGATCATTTTCTCTACTGATTTTCTACGTTTAGGGAAAAAATGAAGAAAATCAATCTACTAGAAGTTTGAATTTTTGGCAGCTTGGAGGCAGCGTGGCCGAGTGGTTAGGGCACCGGACTTGAAATCCGGACGTCGCGGGATCAAGTTTCCCTCTGACCACTTACGTGGAGTTGTTTCTCGGTGGACTCCTCGGTCATGCTTGTAAATAGAAAACTGGTCTGCCTCCCGCCAGTTGGGATTTTTAAGCCTGTTATGTTCATTTGAAATATTTTTTTCCTTCAGTTTAAGTGGCATGCCTGTGAACTAGCTTGGTGTAGTCAAGTGCATGACCACTATAAACAAAAATTTGACCATATGACATTTTTTTGCAAAATGCACATCGAATTCCGTTCTTATTAGCTCTTCGTGCATCCGTGCGGCGGTTTCAAATGCCTCTTAGAAGGTTAAATTTTGTGAAAACGTTAGTAACATTTAGAAGTATTTACGCAACAGACCCACTTCTACAAACTATTACTAAGATCGTTTGCCTTCGTTGACTCACCTTCGAGTATTTTTAACTATAAACCCTTGTAGACCGTGCTCAAATAAGTGGGACAATTTTTCGAAATTAGTATAGTTTACCACACGCTTTATCTCTGAAACGAAGACGGTGACCCCCAATTTTTTTGGCATTTCTGGCACAAGTAACTCATTATCTGCCTGCAGTGAAAATTTAAAAAAAATCTATCGACTGTAAAATTTTGCGCGAACGTCCTTAATCGTGGTCAAAGCCTGGAAATGGAGCCTTGATCAATTATGGGTATAATGGGCCATTTTACCACCATATTTGTACCAAAACTGATAATGTTGTTTTTCAATTTGCTACGCCATAATGCCGTCGATATCAAAAACGACCTGTTGAGCGGATCGGTCTATCCTAGCTCTACTATCTCCTTATCAAGACTGTCTGGTGATATTTAAATTGAAGACGTCACAAACAGTACAGAGCACGAGTACTCAGCGCGCGCATATGTTGGGAGCAAAAGGGTTCACTTAATCGCAGGGGAAAAGCAATAAAGGTCTGTGGAAAGACTAACTACAAACAGCCTTACAGCATAAATAAAATTAAATACACTGTATATTTGTATAAGCATTAGGACAATTTTGTCAAATAAAGTGTACCATCATTCAATAACTTAACCTCCATCTCTATCACCCTACTTTTGAAAAAAAAATCTTGAACACTTCCTAGCACATATTTGTGGGCGATATGCAATCAAATGTGCATCCAAATAAGGGGTTTTTCATAGTCATTTTAAATTAGTTCTCTTTACGATAACGTTAGAACTGGAACTTTTTTTAAGGCATCGGTTACCAGGGTGATGTGCAAAAAGTTGCCTCGGAACATGGTGATATACAAATGACAAGACTCCTGTTCCAAAGTTTTCATCCTTAAAGGGAACCTCCACTCCTACCAAAGAATCACTTTCAACCGCAGGATATAGTATTTGCAATAACGCCAGTTTTAATTTTTTTCCAGAAGAGTGTCTATAGTGGAGAAAAACGAATTTCAAAATCGCGTATTTTTGTTTTCAAATTTCCAGGGCGCCGCCATCTTGAATAATTGTGACGTGTTTTTGTTGCTCTATTGTTTTGACACAAAGAGCTTTTGTCTAATAACAAAAGGGCAACCATTTCACGTCACAATTATTCAAGATGGCGGCGCCCGGGAACTTTGAAAACAAAAATAAACGATTTTATAGTTCATGTATTTAAAGTAAACGCGCTTTGTTAGTTAAACCTTCAAACAAATTGGATTCTAAAAATTATTTCGTGTGATTTGAAGTGAACTTTTTGTCAGAGTGGAGGTTCCCTTTAATTAGCAGTTGGCCAAGTTTCTTTCATGTTTAGTGCTTTAGCTAGCGATATAGAGCACCATTTAGTCCGCAGTTGAGGCACAGTGAGTATTGCAATTGAGCTTTTTAAACTGAGTTGTTTGTTAATATGATGATCAGTCGATCATGTCTTCATAGCTGTGTGCTTTCTTGGTCAAGAGTGGAAAATCGTAGGCAACATTGCTAAGGTTTTATGATCAATTTCTACATTCAAGAGAATACACCAAACCATCAGTTGGTCCTGTCGCAAAGGCGTGACGCTTTCATCTGAGCACGTTAATTGATATAGCTGTACGTCAAACGTATTTTACACCTTTTAAAACCTTACTTGAAAAGTATCACTCCATGCAAATGTAAGGATTTATACCATGCCATGTATCGTAGCGAAGGCGGTGTGCACCGATTTGCGTAGCGAGTGAACTGACATGAACCTTCAGCATCTGTTCTTCGATTCTACCAAGGAATTGAGTCGGCAGGGTTATTTTCTGTGGATTTATTCGCTTCGAGCGGCGGGCACTCCGGAAAACAGTGTGCGGCCCCTGGGTGCGGCCTTGGCTTTTTTTTAGCAGTGGAAACCCACCGAGCGATAAGTCGCCGAAATCGCGTTAGATCGGCTTGAGGAGCTGGCAAACAACAAAAAATACAAAATATAAGCAGAATTGACTTTTCCAGCAAAACCGTTGCGTTTCCATACAAACCTTCAAACCGATGTAACGCAACACCTCCATATCCTGCAAGGCAAGAGTCAAGTTTCGCGTGGTCCAATTCTGTTGTTAGGAAATAGTATAATCCTATACCTGCTAACCTTTTTTAATTTATACGCGTGGCATTTTTCTCCTAGGAGTGCCAGCATTTTTCGTCTGCTACCTTTTAATTGGGTAAGCTCTTTAATTTGTTAGTCAATTATTTCAGCCATGAGAATTTGAAATGATCATGTTTCCCAGCTAGGTCAACGATCTTTTCTGCATCGTTCCAAGGAGATGTTAAGTTTTTAACATAATTTGCGTCGTCTTGAAGTGCTATCGCCTCCGGCTTTGCCTTCATCTTTCAGTGCTTAATTCAGTTTCACCGCATTTCATGGTCTTTATTTAACAAACACCAGGTAGTTAGTCTTGCCCACCTGGACTACAACACGAAGAGTAAAAGTTAACTTGCGAAATTGCACGAGCAAACACTAGGAGGTCGGCTAGCAAAAAGGTTTCCCGCCACATTAATTTTAAGTGGAACCACAACCAAATTTGGTACAGGAACCGGAGATAGTCCTGCAACTTTGACCTTCTCATTCACAACCTACCCCTCTCTCCAGTGCCTTTCCCTACTAAAAATAAGAGAATTCTGAGAAAGTCGATCATTCACATGGACTTCTATTTTCTCTCACTGGTTTCAGTTTCTGTAACAAAATAATTAATGTATTTTTGAAAATGTGTCAGTCAATACTCTAATGGCTCTAACGTTTCTACCAGGCGTTAGAAATGGAAACCCAGGCGTGAGTAGGCGTGACATCGAAGTTTTTGATCTGAGAATGTAAAAAGCATCACAATCCCAGCAACTTGCTTTGTAGACAATCTTCGATTTCTGCGACGGGTTTGGACGATTTTTATAAGGAAAGAAAGACTTGATTCTGCGAGTGTTCTGAAAAACAACCCTGAGTTTGGCGAAACAATAAAACTTATTGAAAGAAGATTGTAATCGGCGTGTAATAGCATCAATTTTATCTTATCTAACCAGCGAAAGGAGCGGAGACTTCTTGCTTTTGGTAAGTTTTTTGGTAAGTGTCGAACAGAAAAGTCAATCAATCTGGGCCTTCACTGCTCGCCATTCAGAGGGCAAAATTAATTTCTTCCAATGAGGGTCAAGAGCTTACTTTAAAGAGACAAGTAACTCTAGGAATTGCTGCTCTGAGAATGAGAAATTTTTGATATTTCTAGGCAAAAAAACAAAGTCTGACCCTGAGACTGGGGTGGAGGAATGCCGGTTTTCGTTCTTAAATGGTCCTATTAAGATGTCACCCTAACCCTAACCCCTAACCTGACCCTTTGGCCTTCACTGCCCTGGACCCGGCTCATATCGCCTTGACTGCCCTAGACCTGGCCTATTTGGCCTTCACTGCCCTGGACCCGGCTCGATGGCGGTGAGTGGTACGAGAGGGTCGGAAGTTTGGTTCCGGTATCAATGCAAGCCGCCAGAAATCGGCCCGGAGTATATCGGCTTCAGACATCAAGAAGGCAGATTCACAAAGCCCTCCTGACAGACTAGCTGCTAGGTGGAATAATTATTGTGTACTTTCATCAGGATATTTTGAAACAGACTATTTTTCCCGGGACTAATTATTGTTCAGCCGTTAGTCAGCGTGGACACTGGTACAATTATACTTCTTAAAGGGAACGTCGGCTGTTAAAGCGAGTTGGTCTTGAGTTGATCACAATAATGCCTAGATTACAAATCGATTTGCTGAACGAGGAAAATATGGCAATCGGTAATTATAATAAATGCAAACCACCATAGCCTTGAATTTTCTGGTGCCTCAGCATAGCCAGCAGCCCAGGTTCCCTTAAAGGCAAGAAACTCAGTTACTGTTTGTTGTAATTATTTCAGTTTATTTCAGTGTGATCCACTTAGTGCTTAGTTCACATAGTTTAATCTCTGCAATACAACACAAGTCAAAAGGATGCAGAATCAAATTCTTACAAGGGGCTCCCTCACGCTGGAAATAACACCCTAGAAAGATAGCAAAACACCAAAGACATTATCAATGGTAAACCACGCGGAACAAGGATGCACACGATTTGACGCCAATTACAAACAACGAAATCGAAACATTTGCCCTAAATTCCTCAAACCGTTGAGATGTGATGAAGCTCCTTTGAGAGCCTCGATTTCCATCCGTGGGTGCAAATTCCACCCGCAACTCCCTAGTGTTACCTACGAGCCATCTCCTTTCCCCAGACCCCGCAACAGGTCGCCAAGCAAATAACAAATAAAACACCAGTCAGAATGTACAGCTTTAGTGTTGTTTTGGGTTGATCTGCCACTCCTTTCTCTCTACAGCACAAGTGCTGTCTCAATGCAGTGGAAACTGCCTTTCAACGGTTCCTGTAGGAGCCAGGACTTCCAATCAAAAGTCGTGATCAACACGAGTGGCTCTGTTCCACAGGTCAGCAATTACAAAAACAAAAACAGAAACAATTTTTCAATTGCTGGGACAAGTCAGAGATTTGAACATGGCGTCGGGCCGAAAATGAATTTTGACAAATCGCCGACAAGTCTCTCGAACTGAAGAATTGGTTCAATATTTATTAAATATATCAACCCAAGGAAAACAAGAAACAAAAAGGACACCAGAGTTGAACTCGCTGACTTACTTTATTTCAGTACGATCTGCCTTCCTTTCCATAATGATAGAAAACTAGTTTTGCATTGGTTATCTACAAGTTGCATCATTTTACACTCGAACGAGACATAACTATACAACATCCCCCGTGTTTATAAAGTAACTGGGCCACCATATGCACCCTCTCACATTTCCCGGCCTGCCCCTCCCCGAGGGAGCGCAGACTCGGTCCCGGCCTG
>CM042755.1:1160976-1171557 GCA_022496165.2 Catalaphyllia jardinei | reverse complement strand
CTAAAACTTTCACGAGTGGTTCTATTTAACAAATAGATTCCGTGTTGTCGTGTGTCTGTTTAGTAATAAAACACAGATGACGTCAAAATTTGGTAAAAACAAAAAAGTGGCACACGAGGCGTGGCCGAGTGTCACTGATGTTCTTACCATATTTTGACGTCTTCTGTGATCTATTACTGAACAGACGCACGGCAACATGGAATCTAATTGTTTTATATAATAACGAAAAGCCTTTTTTTATTTCAAAATATTTCAACATAACGCGAAAACCGGGCCTTCGCCCCGCCTTTGCCCACTTTGGCGAAGACGAAAAAATGCCATTTGACGAAATCTATTATCTACACAAAATGAAGCAATTTAATTGGTTATTGTGCGTAGAAAAGAATTGTGATTGGCCGAGGAAAATCATGCCACTGTCAAACCTGACACAAGCGTCGCTCCTCGTGGAATAAAAACTTACAGCGAAAGCACTATTGAACTGTGAAATTTAAAAAAGTTTGAAGAAAATGTAGGAAAAGTCAAGTCAGTTTTTGTCATCAGAGCAGCGCTGTGAGCCGAAAAGCTTTGACGTTGCTTTGAAACTCGCAGGAGTTGAAAAAATACCATCGGAAAACTTGTGGCTGCGGTCAACCTAGAGGCCATTTGATTCGAGTTTGGAATCGGAAAGGAGCGTAAATGACGGTGGGGATTTTTGTCTTCTCTGGTAGGTGATTCTCAAATCAATTTGATATGGTGTCGGAGACACATTTTAGCTGCGATACTGTCGGCCGTGAGCTGTGGTTAGCTATACTTAACTCGCTGCTGTGCCCTGAAACGGTCAGGAACATTCGCATCGGAAAGCAAGGTTAAGCTTATGTGTTTATTTTACCGATTTTAAGAACTGATGTTTTGATGTTTCATTCCTGACATGAATCAGTGTGTCAACAGTTGTTTTGACACTGCAAAAAGTTGAATTTTTTAAATCAATTAATATCAGACACATTTTGTTTATTGGGTTTGTTAAAATCGAGATAAAAGACGTAAAGGCAGGTAAAGTTTGCTAGTCCAGAGGAATTCGGCCGCTTTGTGACTCACGAAAACGTTCCTTTTCCAATGGAAGTTACGAAAGAAGGAGCTCAAAGCTTGTGGATGAAAATGACGAATGCTGCGTTGTATTTGAAAGAGGCTACAGTTATTTACGGCTTTCACCAGCTTGCAGCAAGATTACACGAGCTAACGTCAGAGTTGGAAAGACTAGACTGTTCACACTTGTTCAAATCCGAGCTTTCAATCGATTACTCGTCGGGTGAGTGATGATATATGGAATTGTCGAGGTTCAATTCGTTGAGATGACCGGAGCCGTCACTACTGAGCAAGCGACCGTTACTATACTGCATGTAAGTGTTGTTTGAGCATTTTTACAAAAATAAAGTTTCTCGTCATAAACAGAGACAGCTCAATGGTATTCTCTGTCGTTGTTTTACTTCTAAAGTATAATTTCTGCCTTCCTTTATATATTCTGATGTCTGTTATCGAAGAATTCGCTAATTTGAGAATGTCTTTATTTCGCAACGTGTTTTCTCGGAATTTGGCAAAACTTGTTATTTTCGTACAGTTTTTACACTACTGTTGTCAACGATGGTCTCCATGAGCCATATTTACTGCTGGCAAATAGCTCTTTTATATTGAGTTTGTCTGAGTCGCACAGGGGATGTTTAATTTGGGTCAAATTTGTAGAAATTCTGAAGCAAAAGTTTGAAAGTTAGCTTAATGTCATCAACCCGTTCTGTATTATCGGTAAGTACCTGGTGTATCTCTTATCATAGTGTATTTAGAACGTAGCATAGTATATTTATCCCTATTATAGTGTATTAGATATACTATAATATCTGGAAGGGATATATGAAGTACTTGGGGTATTATCTTATAGAGCACGCTGTTTCAGCCAATCATAGCGCTCGTTATATGGAAACTATATTATAAAATTTCATATGTTGTTTTACCGATAATATTTGTGGCAACAATCCTACAAGTTATATAAAAAATGTGAAGAAAATTCGATTGCGATGCAAAAAAGAAAAAAAAAATTTCTAATACAAATTTCTAAACTGCGATAAAAATGGTCAATAATAAAAACAAGAAAAATTTTGGCACTTCCCAGTCTTTTCAACTTGGTTCTTGTTATAGGCCAACTGTCCTCCTAACTTAGGTAATTAATTACTCGCGATCAAGAAATGTTATTTTCAGCGGCCTGTCAGGAACAGCAAGTAGTCTGAACTCCATCTCCACAGGCTCCTCGTGGTATTCCAAACAGAAACGCTGCACCAACTGAAAAGTATGATTATCGGAGTGAGATTATTACATAACAGCTAATAACGTAATAATATTGTTCATAAAGGAAAAACATAAGTGATCTGATTTGGTCTTTCGTATATTTACTTGTATTGTCCATGAAGAAGAATCATTAGCAGACCCGGTGCGAGCTTTAACTTGGTTTTGATCAACGGCTTAAATAATTGAGTAAAATTGCGGAAAAGAATTCCAAATTCCTGCAAAAAGTTCTCCTAGATTTAAAAACATTTTAAGCCTCAATAGCATTATGTTGTTTACACACGACTTTGCCCTGCGCTAGACACAAAATGACGACAACCATTTAAAGATCTTGTGAAATTAAGTAACTGGCGAAATTTTTGGCTATTTTAATGTAATATTGGAGGAGAAATTATTTTTCATAAACTGCAAAAATTCTTGGTGCAAAAGCGCTGATGTAATGATTGGTACATTTTTGTTAAATTTTGACGTTTTAAACCCGCGTCGCGTATTCAATACATCGGTCCCAAATTCTTTGGTACTGTTAATCGTGCTTTACCTTTTAAATATCCATAACTATAATGCTTTTGTAGCTCCTTTAGAAACTGTATAGCTTGAGCTTTAATGAGGTAAATAGTGTAAAAACAATTTAAAATTCCCCTAGCCATATAGATATTAAACGTTTAGAGAGGTGCAGAAAACTACCTTACCTTTGTAGCCAGAAGGTAGATTTCGGTTTCGGCAATGCGACGCCCTATGAAACAATGCATAAGAAAAACAACAGTATCAAAATCAGCAGAACAAAAACCGTTTGGCTACCTAATAACTTTATGACGTGCTCTAGTCATCTAGATTCTAAAATGAAACCGCCGACAACTATGGCACAGAAAAGCACATCTGCACACAAACGTTGAATAAAACGCGACTTGATTTAGAGAGCTGGGAAGAGTGAATGAATGAATGAATGAATGATAACTTTATTTATACACGGTTAAAAACATCAGTCTAACACAAAATTAATTAAAAATTCTCAAAAACTGTTTTACATATTTGCCTTGTAGAAGTACTGATCAAGAAACCATCTATGGGAACTTCTCTTAAAGAAATTTAAGTAATTTGATGTACGTATTTCCTCAGGAAGATTGTTTCCATAGAATAGCGCCACTGTAACTGAAGCTACTCAGGAAATCAGTTCTTGGCTTTGGGAGCATAAACTTTTTCTTCGCGTTGCAAAAATCGTAATTCGGTGTTCTTGAGGTAAACAACATACAGAGATAAGCTGGGAAGAGATTATTAATGCCCCTATAAATTAAATTAGCCTTTTGGTAAGCCCTTCTAACCTTCAAGACTCTCTATCTATGTCCTATGTTTATCTATTGGTAGGCAACATGCAAGTTTATAAAAAATATAAAAAGCCTCATTGAGTTTTTCTTTCTATATAACATTTAACCAAACGGAACATCAATGCATTTCGGCAGAGAAATAACGTACCGATGCACATGCGAGGGCCGACACCAAATGGCAAAATGGCAAATGGATGGATTTTTCCCAAGTCATCATTTAGCCAACGTTCAGGTTTGAACTCCAAGGGGAACTTAAACAACTTCTCTGAACGTCCCGAAAGGTAATTGGAATACCTAACGATTGTCTGAAAATGCAGATATTGGACAGGTTTAATTTCAAAGTTTAATTTAAATTTATGGAAAGAATTAAGTAATTCAAGAAGATGTATGAAAAGTGGCAAGAGAAGATGCAGTGTGGGAGAGGCCGTATTCCCAAGGTAGTCCCTCTCATTTTAAATCACTGTCGGTTTTGGAAAATGCTGAGGACAATCCAATCTGCCTTACACCCATTTTCATCTTCCACGAAAATATCCGGCTTAGTAACAGTATCAGCGGAAAAATATAATGCAATAAGAACTCTGCAGGGATTAGTCTAGCCTGTACCAGGGTATCCGTCAGTGGGGACGATCGAAAGAGCGGGCGTTGGACGAGCGGGGTCTGGTCGTCCGTCCGCCAATTCGATCGTCCCCACTGTTGACCTAGAGCCTGGGATAGGCTAGGAATAAGGCCTATATGAGAGTCCCTCTTACTCCTCAAGTGTAAATATAGGTCCCCAGGTACTTCCTTCATGTAAAACCTGTCCTAAAGATGAGTAGCATCATCCAGTTGTTTAATCTCTTGTGGCTCTCTATATAAGGTGGTCGAGAAGTTCATCCTTTTTTATCCCTCTTAATTCTTTGTTACTAAATTAAAAAAAAAATTGGGGTTTTTCCTTAAATTATTTTCCCCCTTTTTATAACACAGATATTAACCCTCCCTGCCTGAATAGTAGAGAATCGATGGAAAGACAGACAGAAAAACAGAGGGACATGCAGACACAGAATCAGAGACACAGACAGCATTAAACAGACGAACGGCGCAATACCGTCATCCAAACACTCAGACAGACATAAATAAATAAGGTGAAAGACAGACAGGCAGACAGACAGACAGACGGACCAAAAAGAAGGAAGTAATGGCGAAAAGAAGGGTGAAGGAAATTAAAAGTGAACAAGTACGTAGGCCTTGTGCTCCAGTTTTACTCACTCCGGGAGGAACTTTGTAACCAGATAGAACCACTTCTTGTGTAAGAACGCGTGCCCAACCAGAGGCACCAGGATGCAATCTGAAAGTTAAAAATATAAATAACATTAGTGATAAGCTATAATGATGATTTTATTTTGACAATAATGATAGAATGAAAGAATGAAAGTTATATCATCCGTCCATAAACAAAGGCCAAGCTAACTTTTTGTTAGTAGGCTAACTTTTCAGAGGATTCACGCTGGATAATATTCGGGAGATTTGAACAGGCTATTTCCGAGTTCCGTTGCGCCTCTGTTTCAAAACGAGTCCTCAAGCAAAGCGTTTCATGCGAAAATGAGTTTTGTATGTAGGAGGAACACATAATCACATGACAACTCGGAAATGGCCTATTGGAATAGGGGCCACTGATTTGGAAGCTCGGTCGTCTGAGGTAGCTTAGTCAATGACTCCCTTTCTCAGCCCTCCACGCCCACCAGTCATCCAGCAATTCATCTCATGACCCTAGATGAGGCGGGCATGGCAGGCTTTTCTGACTCAATATTCAATCTGCTAAAATAAAAAAAATAAACTGATGGCATTCTCCCCTTACCGCATGCTCTCTTTGAGACAAGCCTTCGCGTAAGTCAACTTTGCAAAGCTCTCTGGGGTAAAATCTCCATTAGGCCCGATGAGGGACATCACTTCTTCATACAACTTGTCCTGCGCCTTTGGATTACACGCCAAATCGTAAAGTAGCCACAACAGCCCGCCGGATGTCTGTAAGAATAGAAATCGGACGCTAATAAAGTCGTTAGATCAAACAGATATTGCACACCAAGTTGAACACTCTGACAAGGCTGACCAGGAAGAAATTTGTCGCATCATAAACAATGTACGCCTTAGTATTTAAGTGTCACGCCGAACAAATACGTTGGAATGCCATGGCTGTCATGTTTACACTTCAAGTATTTATATTGAGAGTAGTCAAGAGATCATCCGTTTAGCCAGCATTCTTAAGGTGATGTCTGTCATGTAATTTTAGATCACTCCTGGTTTCGCAGATTCCAGAGGGTATAAATTCTGCGGATTGAACAAGTTAACTCATTGAACACCTCAGAAGTTGCCATATTGACCAAACAAAAGGGATATCAAATGGTCTTTGCGAGCATGCGAGCAGTGCGTTTACTTATGCGAGCATGATCTATTTTGTTATGTTAGCAGCGAGCACCGACTTAAGGTGTTTCCCTAGTTTTGTATTGCGCATTCCTACTGCGCACTATTTTTGCGATTCATTGGCGCGCGCAAATGAGTGCGTGCGCGTACAAAACGTAAGAGATTTACCTCGACCTAAGCTCGATAGCGAGAGAAATGATCGTTTTCTCTTAAACGAGCACGGCGACCCCCATTGGAAATCTATGGCGGATTCTTTTACTAGGGAATCACCTTAAGAAAATACAGACTGTGAGCACTTCGTAAATTTTCCGCTAGCTTGAGTCCGTCTTTTATCAAAAAGTTATTTCAGGCCAAGTAATCTGGCTGACGCCTCCAAAATAGGACAATAGACGCAAAGCTAGATAACAGGTTAAGATCTTATTGCGGTTCATCCAAGGCATTCCCAGCAGCTTACAAGCTGTTCTGCGTTGTCTGATGCCGTTTGATGCAAAATTACGTGACTTAGCTTCCGGTGAGTCAGTAGGTGGACGCTAAAGAAGTTCTGAAGTTTTCTAAGGCCTAACCATTCAGAGTCCTGGAGGGTACGATAACCCAAGCACTTGAGTTACCCTACCAAGAGGGTCAAAGATAGCCCGCGTTTAACCTACTGCCTGGAACCCAAGGCTGTCGCGAAGGTCAAAGGATGAGTTATCGGTTTAGTTTTTGCTAACTAGACAGTGCTTGCACTAGAAGCATTTCTTTCAATGTGTCGGATCTTTGAGCAATATTTTTTTTGTGTCAACAGCAAAACTCAGTGACAGATGTTTCTGTTACTTTACGACCACCATGTTTGTGCCCCCTCCCAAGGGCACAAACATGGCGTCTCCATACAAAGCTCCATAAATTTGGATGACACACTTCTGCAAATAACGCGCAAATTAAAAGAAGTTGAGACCTAATTCTTGGCGAGGTTAATTATTTATCAATCATCTATCGTATTCAAGATTCTTGACTTTATTCACTGAATGGTTACGATTTTTAGTTTTGATCACATGACTGGTAAAAACAGAGAATAAAACGTCAACAAAACGACGAAGCATTTTCCAGAAATATTCATAGTCTTTATAGCATATGCACTTCCCCAATGTCTCCCAGCTTTGCCAACGGCAAACATTGTTTCCAATTTTTTCCAAGGTGCAAATTAAAGTGAAAAAGACGCCCGCGGGAGGTGTTGTATGGAACAACATCCAGTAGCATAACGAACATAAAAGCTGTAGAATGTAGATGCTAAAATTGCAGAGCAGTAACGTCCCACAAATCTACATCATAGCGGACTTTGGTGTAATAAACGTTTATCTGAACAAAATTCCCAGTCATTGAAAGGGGAAATTTTACTTTCGCTCTTGGATGAAAAAGGACAAGAACACCATTTTAAGTTTCAAATTCCACAACCTGCATCCAAAACATGGCGAAATTTTAACGCAAGATAAAACTCTTTATGGAGGACTGGATTCTTATCTTCTACCACTTGCATTTTACGAACAAGAAACTATCGAACACTATTGCAAATCTTTCCCCTTACCGTGTCTACTCCTGCTTTGAACATTGAAATAGAATTCATGTTGATCTCCTGAGGTGTGAGTTCACCTTTCATGATTAGGTGCGTCAGCAGAGGTACAGCTGCAACACAAGAAGATGCTATTTATTCAAAACGCTCACATACATACATACAGACAGACAGACAGACATACATCCAAGTACTTTGTAAACAGTTAAGGGCACTCTCAAAATTCACGGAAGGGGGTTGTTTGTTTCCCTTTGTAATTCAGTCTTCTTTTACCAAAACACCTGACTTCGTCTGGATATTCTTGCCAGCCAAACACAGAAATATCGTCGCTCCTTTGTAAGAGAGGAAGAAAATGCGCCAGAGGTTGGTGAGAAAAGTACACCAAAGTGTGTTAGTGGAGATATTTCGTTTAATTTAACTCAGTGAGTTGTACAATGCTTACCTCCATCCTTAGTAAATTCTTCACCTTCATCTGCCATCTTCTTCAATTCTGAAACCTTGCTATCAATAATCCTTTGGCCAATCCCTATACTTATGTCCTGGACTTCACAAAATTTTCTGTAGTTGGGAGTCGTCACGAATGGAAACAACACGTTTTCCAAACCTCTGAACAACACACCCAATAGTCTAGAACTCTCTTTAGTTGCTTCAATCATTTTGACTGTGTCCTTGTTTGGTGGGTCATCGTACAGACCAATTCTAACATCAAATGCCATGGTGCCAACAGCTAAAACAGGAACAAGAAAGGAACTTCAGAATCGCAGCTCAGAGGGGTGACGGGGGGGGGGGGGGGGCGGGGAGCAGTAAGCTACAACATTTGGGGGAGATTCTCGTCCTCGAGGTCCAACCTCTTTCCCTTTTGTATACCATTCTGACAAAAAACGTACATTTTCATATACTTTAAATTGCCAAAAAAGTACCCCTTGCACATACTTTCACACTGAATCGGTTAGTATTATGAATTATAATCCATCAAATATTTTCGCTGGCATAAGATTGGTCTAAACGCGTCACGTGACTGAATATTTCCCCAGCTAAAACTGGGGATATTCCTTAATTAGTAGCTACTAAAAGAGTGGATAGTGCTGAAGGCGCGCTCGATTGGCTAGTCAAACTCCGAATATATATCGGATTGACCCCAATTTGTACTGGTTAAGATTTTGAAATTGCGGCATGATTTGTGTCAATGTGTCAATTAATTGACACATATTTGCTAAATAATCTATCAGCCATATCCACATATCTTCTTCCACTTCCAGCGCGTTATAAGTTTCTCACCCAGAATAATATGGTCTACACAATCAAAGGCTTTCCTAAAGTCAATGAACAACACGCCTACTTTGAGCCCATCGTCCGAGGCTTCTATCCACACTTTAGTAAGGTAACAAAAGGCTTTCTATAGAATACCTTTCCTAAAATAGAGCTGTCATGTTGGTTAAAAAAAAAAACTATCCTGTTGGTTAAAAAGTGACTTAATGTGAGTTGTCGCCATCTTGCTTGACACAATTTCCAAAAATATGTTAACTCAGACCCATGTAAGGAACGAAAACCATGTGAAAAATGAATAAATGACAATACCTTCATCGCGATCTCTGATTTTTGAAGTGAAAAGCACTGGGAGCGAGCTCGCGTTTGTAGGCGTCCTAAGACTTCGGAAAACTTCGGACGTCTTCGGAAGCCTTCGGACTTCTTCGGAAGACGTCGGACTCCGGGAATCTTTGGAAATGATCGTGTCATCTTCAAAAATCCCAGCACTCACAGGATAAAAATCTCACGCTTATATCTCAGAAAAAGTTGGCAGGTATATCGGTCACCAGGCATAATTCCAATATTATATATGTCACTGAACATAAAAATACGCCACAAGGAGCCTGTACATAACTGAAAAAGCTCTATTAGGTTACTTCCTCTCGATTTAGACCTAATCTTGTGACATTTTAAAACATTACACGATGTAGATTTCGCAAGAAACCTCACGCAAGCAAAGAAGTTTATCGGTAGATTTTATCGCATATTTCACGGTTATTTAAGACAAAAACTTGCGTATAACATGGATATCCTATTACTGGCGAATCATTCATTCAGATGGGCACACGCATAGCGACGTCTTCATAAAAATCTCTATAAATTTGGGTAAATAGTTTCACTGATATTTTCCATAAGGAAAAAAAATTGAGAATTCTTTAACACCGTTTTCATAAATCCAGACATAAATATGACTGAGATAACGAAAACGGTGTCGATAATTTGTGCCGAATCATCCCTGTTTCACATCGATTTCACAACTCGTAAAGGCAGCCTCTAAGCCATGCAGAAGAGAAAAATAAAATACGAAAGGAGAGCAATAAAAGGCAGATAAACGAGTGGGGGAGAAGAAAGAACTGACCTTCCTTTTAATTTCTATATCATCACCTTTAGAGAATAAAAACGCCCGATTAGGGCAAGTTCTTTAACACCGTTTTTATAAATCCAGAGATATATAAAATGATGCAATTAACTATGGTCAAAAAGTAAAATTAAGTCTCAAAATCACTCTTACAAAACTTACATTCGAAAGCATATTTTGCAAGTTCATTCTCCAGATCTGGAATCACGCCATCCTCTCCTCTGATTGACAGCAAATGCTCTATGGTATCCCTAGTGACGCCGTTAAAGTTGTCCAGGTTCTCACGGATGTCTTTGGGTCGAAGCATCTTGGACGCCAAGGCCCGGCGTACTCGGCTCCAGTCTTCCCCCTGTCTGTTATAAATAAAATTAAAATAAAATAAAATAAAATAAAATAAAATGAATAAAATAAAATAAAATAAAATAAAATGAATAAAATAAAATAAAATATATAAAATAAAATAGAATAGAATAGAATAGAATAAAATAAAATAAAACGCAATGCAATGTAATACAGTACAGCACAGCGAAGCACAGCACAGCACAGCACAGCACAGCACAGTGCAGGGCAGGGCAGTACAGTACAGTTTGGCAGAAGGTAGTCACTCCAAGCTTAACAAA
>CM042755.1:1145976-1155976 GCA_022496165.2 Catalaphyllia jardinei | reverse complement strand
AATGAAAACATCTGGAATTCACTTATGCTATAAAAATCGATCCGTTCGCCCTTTTGAACTAGCAGATATTCACATAAACACTTTTGACAATACCTCAACAGTTCAGATTGTTAAAATTCACTGAATGAGCATTTTTTTCAAACATACATGACACATTCAGTCGGCCATCTTGATGTCCAGTGGAGTGAAAACACCGAATTTCAAAATGCCCTTCTATGAAAACGAAGGTTGCTCTCGAACTGAAAACCTTCTAAAGGGAAAGTATTTAGGATGTTCAATAACCAAAGAAAGCTGAAAACTCAGGGGCTCTACGATTTTTTTAGAATATTGATGACGTCACGTGAAAGCAAAGAATAGTGACTTGGTTGAAGCTGAAGTCGAAATACTTAGAAAAAAGAATTTTTCTGAGCCCCCAACAGGAGTCGAACCCATGACCTTGCAGAATACCGGTTGGACGCTCTAACCACTGAGCTTTGGGAGACTAATGTTGCATCAGCTAGCTAACGTTGTAAAAACTCTTATTCTTCGGCCATTTCAACTTTAACAGAAATAATATACACACTGCGGTTACAAACATGACAAAACAACGCATGTTGTAAAAAGCTTTGATTAATTACTTAACGTTTCGTATGCCTCAACATACATCCTCAGAAGTGACGGTTGGATAATACAACACGATATTTAAATGCTTAAGAGAAAGACTGGAAACTAAGACAATTGTGAAAAAAACTGATAATACACAGACCTATTTAAGTCTGCTGGACAATATATAAAAGGCTAGTAAAGTAAAAGTTTCTCGCTGCCCGCATTTTCGTTTTAAATCCTTAATCAATAATGATTCTTTAATTCTGCAATGCACATCAGAACGCCCGGTTGCTAATCTTAAGATTCTTTTGTCACGCAACGGCTAACCCCCGTGGTGTTGTTACTTACAACATGAACGATGTTGTGACAAGAAACCGCAACAAACCTAAAGATCCTATCACAACGGTACCCAGGTCTACCCAAACGAGATGTTTACATCGTTTTACCTTATCTGGGTCTTCAGAGTAAAATCATCACTAAGCAACTGAAATCTTGTATCTACAGGTTCTATGGTTGTATTAACCTAAAAATTATTTTTCGTAACACTCACCGCATTAACTCTTTTTTCCTCTACAAGGACAGGCTTAATCGGTCTCTCAAGTCTAAGGTTGTATACAAGGCTAGCTGCTGGGACTGTGAGGACTTTTACATAGGTAAAACGAAGCGTCGTTTACACGACAGAAAAACTGAACATTTCAAAGCACTCACTAAGAATGGTCAAGCATCTGCCATAGCGGATCACATTACCTCAACAGGACACAATATCAAATGGGACCATTTTGAAATCTTAGCAACCGGGCGTTCTGATGTGCATTGCAGAATTAAAGAATCATTATTGATTGAGGATTTAAAACCTTCTTTAAACGAAAATGTGGGCAGCGAGAAACTTTTACTTTACTAGCCTTTTATATATTGTCCAGCAGACTTAAATAGGTCTGTGTATTATCAGTTTTTTTTCACAATTGTCTTAGTTTCCAGTCTTTCTCTTAAGCATTTAAATATCTTGTTGTATTATCCAAGCGTCACTTCTGAGGATGTATGTTGAAAAGTTAAGTAATTAATCAAAGCTTTTTACAACATGCGTTGTTTTGTCATGACCACAGTGTGTATATTATTTTAGCTAACGTTGTTGTTGAAATCGCGACCCTGTAAAAACCTTTTGGGATGGCTGCTAATGATAAGTAATGATGCATTCAGCTTTGTGAAAATAGTCAAGTTCGATGGGCAAATGGCCGCTCTTCGAAACGCCTTTGCGAAATACGGACCGTCAAGAAGACAGTTATGGGAAGAACGATAGTCTTTTTCGAAGACCCTAGTGGTGTAGAAGCCGTATTCAAGGGACGTATACAAAACATGGACCGGGGTCCATAGACCACCCCTAATTTTCAAAAGGAAATCGCCCTGTTAATACTCACCTGATCTTTGGACCGTTTCAAGGCAACTGCCATCTTGGATGAGGGAGCGCGAAGGGGCTGAAGCGAGTTACTTATCCGGCAACCTACCCCCTATGGCGCGCCTTTCCAGTCAATATTCAAACAACCTTAATATACAATACATACATTACATTTCTGTGCCATATTTTTTATTTCCTTTCTGTATATTATTTATTTTGCGTCTTTATTTTTCATTTTCCTTCTATATTTTTTATATATCTTCCCATTAATTTTTATATACGTGTTTAGCTCATCTATTTTTTATTTTGCTCTCTTTATTTTATTTGCGTTCTATATTTTTTATATTTATTCCATATTTTTTTTTCGTTCCGAGTGGGATTTTTTATTTTCCTTCTAATTAGTATGCAACACGTGATCACATGACCGCGATGCACTTTTCCGCCAATTTCAAAAGCAAAATGGCGGACGGATATACAGATGGCAACGAGAGAGGTCTTTACCACTTCGTCGAGTCTCTCCGTACCCTCTTGATTGGTATTCAGAATTTGAACACACAAGATGTATCCGTTGATTACTGTGAACAAGCTAACTTGCGCCTGGAAGATGCAATTTTAACTTTACAGTTGTTATTGCACAGTGTATGGCAAAGAGAGGACTCTGTCCTTCAAGATTTCAAGACAATAATAGAAGCTGTTTTGTCAAAAGTACGCTTTGTTTTTCGTGTAATGACAAACTATGAGGAGAGAAATTCCGGTGAAGCAACTGTGCCAAATTCGTTCGCTTGTCCTACCACTAACCTTACAGGTGCGGGAAGACCGGTCGTCGTCATCGAAAGAGAACAGATCGAATTCTTACGCGAACTGCATTTCTCTTGGGTGAAAATCGCTAGTTTGTTAGGAGTCAGTGAAAGTACTTTACGTCGAAGAAGAAAGGAATTAAATTTGAATGATGACAACGAAAACTGGACTGCCTTGTCAGGTGAGTAGTATTTACAGTTATCTGCAGTAGTAGCTTATTTGTTTTTTAAGCTTATCAGTGAGTTCAGCGTCGGAAACAAGATTATAGTCAGGTAAAATAAATCTTAGAAGCCATACTCTTGGTCAAAGTATTTAGGTTTCTCAAAAAATCATCTCACTCAATGATGTACGGTACTTTATACTTTGTAATTAAAGTATAACTTCTTTTCAGATGCTCAGCTTGAAGACGCTGTCAAAGAAATTAGAAGCATTACTCCGAACATTGGGCAACGGAGATTGCTTGGAGCCTTCCGAGCAAGGGGATTTCGAATCCAGCGATGGCGGGTTCGCAACTGTCTTCGTAGACAAGACCCACTTGGGACAGCACTTCGCTGGAATACCCCGGTTTACCGTCGGAAATACTCCGTACCAACGCCAAACGCTTTGTGGCACATAGACGGGAACCACAAGCTTACCCCCTGCAGGTACAGGTTTGTTGTGCACTGCTGTGTTGATGGGTATTCAAGGGTTATTGTTTACGCCACCCTAACTGATAACAACCGAGCAGATACAGTGTTGGAGCTCTTCATCAAGGGAGTACAAGAGTTTGGCTTACCCTCAAGAGTAAGAAGTGATCATGGTCTGGAAAATGTTGGAGTGGCACAGTACATGTTGGAAAACAGAGGACTGGACAGAGGAAGTATCATAACGGGAAGCTCTGTCCACAACTGCCGAGTTGAGCGCGCTCATAGAGACGTTTACGCTGGTGTCCTTTGTCACTTCGCCAATATCTTTAGCGGAATGGAAGATATGGGTCTTCTTGACCCGTTAAACGAAGTACATTTATTTTCACTGCACTTTGTCTACATACCAAGGATAAATAGGGCATTGAATCACTTTACTGGCCAATGGAACAATCACCCTGTCTCCGGTGAACATCAGTTATCTCCCCTACAAATGTTCGCCTCTGGGATTTTGGAGAACATGCATTCTGGATACTCTGGAGTCGAAAGTGTTCTACATCCAAATGAAATTCCATTGTATGGGTTTGATCCAGATGGACCTTTCCCGTTAGACGACGACGATTACCAGGTCTCAATACCAGCAGTTGATGTTCAGCTCACACCACAACAACTGCGTACATTAGAAGTCTCGTGTCACCCTTTGAATGACGATGGTGAACATGGTAGAGCTCAATATTTGAGATGCATAGACATCCTTAGGAATCAGTTCAACATATAAGAAACTTGCTGAGATAAGGCCATTTTCGTGGTAACTAAGTTTCAAAACAGGTGTTCCCAGCATCCACATAACCAGAAATCTGTTGTTTAGCGAGTGAAAATGGGGCCGCCTAGCGAATTAAGATCAATTAACGCCTATTAAACTAGCATCATCAATTGTTAAACGTGGAATAATAATTGCGTAAAGTCATGTTTTTTATGAGGATTGATTGCCTGGGTGGCATAGTTCACTCTAAGAGGGAGACATGGAACAAGACAAAATTCTGATAGAAAGTCAAGAGAGTTCTTTCCTCTTGCTTCCCATTTACAGTTAATTGTAGACTACCAACTTTGATGACAGATTGAAAACGTAAACAGTGTGAATTTTATTATTTTGCCTTCAAATTTTTTCAATCAGAATGGAACACAACGAATGCAACTTAACCCTTACAACAATCAGGAAAGAGTTCATTAAAATCTCAACATTTTCTTCTAAACGACTTTGCTCGCTTGAAGAATTCAACTTTGAAAAGATAACAAGCACGAGACTACAATAAGCCATTAGCTAACGATTTCCCAGTATGATGTACAGGAATCGGTGCACAAATAAATTGTGCACTGTTGTTAAATGTTTTAAAACTGCAAATACTCCATCAAAGGCAGAAAACACAATTTACTTAGTAAATATAAAAAATGAAATTATCTGTGTGTTCTAAATCAGCTTGCTACCATAATGGTCTTCTTTTCGTCACAATGCATGTTACACAATATCCATTTCCTAATAATCTGATGCGAGTATTGCACTGAACTCCTCTCTAAGTTCAGGATAGCTCCAACACAGTATTACAAGTGTGGGCAATTGGTCGACGACCCAAACCAGATAAGTTAACAAAATTTACTTGGATTGCGTCAAAAAGCATTAACTCAGACCCACTAATAAACCTTACAAACTTTGATAATTTCTGAGGTGTGTCAAGGCCCTTAATATACCGTTTGAGAAACTTAAGGCTATCCCTTTCCCCGTCACTCTCAGGGTTTGCCTCCAGGCAACTACGAATTTTGCTCGTGGAAGGTATTAACAACTCATACCTTTGGGAAAGTGCTGCAAAATCAGGAAAACTAGGAAGGAGTGTGGAAACTATATCCTTCCAGCAGTCTGCAATATACTGTGGCTTCTGCAGGAGCTCCTTATGGGCTATTTCTTCAATAACTTGAATGGCATTGTCAGAATTTACCATAATTCGACAGTCATAGTTACTAAGTACTTCTAAAAGCTGGGACATTTCATCTTCATCATCCCACTGCATATCACCAGCAAGGCATTTGTCAATCAAACATTTTTCATCTACTGAAATGTAATTTCTAAAGGATTGAGTCAGCATAGCACTAGTTATAGCAGATTCTCCCCAAAAAAGACAGGCCAAGAATGTTTGTGACAGAAGGATTGGTAGATATTGACATAATAAATATCCTTTCACCAAAATTCTGGCCACAGCCACCCATTCATCTCTGTGGTAGTCGTGTCTTACAAATGGTACACGCTCATTTTCTCCTACAAAAAGGGAATCATGTTTCTTTCCAAAAAAGAGAGAAAACATCTCTCAGCAACCCAACACCTCTACCTATTTCTTCAACTCCCCTAGCATCAATAACAATTATCTCTATGTCTTGACTCATAATTAATGGATCTCGGAATAAGTCAATCAAATCCTTCTTAATATTTAACCTATGCACGTGGATGATACGTTTTGGTAGCAGCTGAGGTACAGGTGCTGATACAGGTACATGCTCGGATGATGCATGAACAATATCAGAGTTGCTGCCTAAAACAGGTGCAGTTACTGGTACAGGTAGCTCAGATGATGCCAAAACAATATCAGAGTTACTGCCTGTCTCTACAACATTTAACTCTGTATTTTGATGTGATCCTTCTGCATCAGTTGTTGGAAATGGTACACAATAAGGTTGTGTAGCATCCTGGAAAGATTGGGCACCACAGCTCCATCTAGCCTCCCATCAGTCTCCCCGGATGAAAGCAACACAGGGCTTCTTTGTGATCCACTAACACTAAAAGAAATACTGACTAGTCACAAACCATAAAAGCAAAGTGAATTGAGTGGCAGTGATATAACATACTATGAAGTGTTCATCTTTACACAATTATCCACAATCACTTGGAGTTGCAATATACCAATGTCTTGCTAAAGGATTGAAACAATATCTGAGCAAACAAATAAATGAATAAACAATGACAAAATAAATAAATAAACACACAAATCTGTTGGGAGACAAACCGATAATATTTCCAACAAAAAGCCATTTTCATGCCTAGTACCACAAGCTGTGATGCCAATCTATCATATACACAAGGTTATTCCACTGCATTGGGATGCTACCACATAAAATTGACAAATACCTTTGCAGTGAGGTAAAAAAGCTAAAAGAATTATATACAGGTTTTATCATGTTCAATACAAAAATTCACAAGAAAAAGTTCACCTTGGACTGCTATCTAATACTGAATTCTCTAACTCCTCTTCAGTTTCACCCTCATCTTCAGATTCCAATGGCACCAGTGATCTAACATAAACAGCTCCTTGACCAGCCATCCTAGTCACCCTTTCTGCATCCAGAGTTATGCCATCTGCTAACTTAGGAGTTATTAGCTTTCCATAGCATGGCTAAGTTAGGAAAAACACATATTACTTGCAGGCTTTTTGCAAAAGGCAAGGGCAAATTTAATGAAAGAGCAATTAAGTTAAGGTTATGTCACAAGCAAGAAGAAATTATACAATTAACTGAGGGGGTGGGAGCAGGGCAGCGCCAGAGCAAGTCTGGATAACCCAACAACTTCTGCTCAAAATTGTAAGTCCATTACTCGGGTTGCAGCAGGTATCCTCTTGTGTGGGTGAATTATTGGAAAAATAGTATAAATGCGTATTAATAGTTATAGTGCAGCCACAACAAATGTACAAACTGAACCACAATGGCATTATTGTTATTGCATTAAACGTAAGACAATGTTTAAGCTTAACTTATAACACAAGCGGAAAGTTACCCACCTTGACATATTCAAATAGCAAAAGGTTTGGAAACCGATTCAATATAGCAGCTTTGAGGGAATTTGCATCCCAGCTCTTGTCAAAGGGAAACTCGTGGCAGACAAGTTCTCTCTCTTCTAACTGAAGTCGGGTTGTATGCGTAGGCACTTTGTTGATCTTGGGACTGGGAATAAGGACTAGATCCTTGTAAACAAGTGCCTTGGATGGGCGGCCTTTGGTCGACTTAATGTTCTGCTTTGACCTTGCTGGTCTTCTACTAGTGCTTTTCCTACTAGCTCGGTTCGAGCCAACTGTCGGAAAGAGGGTCGCAAGCCGAGCTTGAATAGCACTACTTGAGGCTGGCGACGTCGAGCGTTCGTTCGACTGAAGTTCCTCGTTGTTCACCTGGCGATCCTCGTTGTTTGGCTGACTGACAGTCGAGAGTGCCGTTGAATTCATCCGAGGTATAACATTTCTCGTAAAACCAGGTCTCAAATTACTTAAAATCTCTAAGGCATCCGCGGCCGCACGACAAGCAGCAGACAGGTCTTCCTCCATGTGACCGAAAGCCAAAATGGAGGAATGGAATAAGTGCATCGCGGTCATGTGATCACGTGTTGCATACTAATTAAAAGGAAAATAAAAAATCGCACTCGGAACGAAAAAAAAATATGGAATAAATATAAAAAATATAGAAGGCAAATAAAATAAAGAGAGCAAAATAAAAAATAGATGAGCTAAACACGTATATAAAAATTAATGGGAAGATATATAAAAAATATAGAAGGAAAATGAAAAATAAAGACGCAAAATAGAAAATATACAGAAAGGAAATAAAAAATATGGCACAGAAATGTAATGTATGTATTGTATATTAAGGTAGTTTGAATATTGACTGGAAAGGCGCGCCATACGGCACAACATTCATTTGTACCCTTACTTTCTCTTCGCCGCGATTCACCATCTAAATCGACCCCAACTTTCTCTGTCCGACCTCGTAGCTCAGTCGGCAGAGTAACGGTAGATCTATTCCGGAGGTCGTGGGTTCGATTCCCACCAAGGTCAAAAGATTTTTTCTTTACCTCGTGGGGTTCCCTGATTCCCTTTTTTAAAACTAGGTTGGTGTTAACATCATGGGTTATACATGCACATGTGGTTTTAATATTGTAGAAGAAACCTCGGCTGGCACATCAGCCATGAGTAAAATTCATCATCGATTTTAAACAATTATGCCTATTGAAACAATGTACATGTACACTGTAGATAAAAAAATTGACATGTGACTTGTAAATTGACTAGTTGGTTTAATTCCAATGAAACAACAGACTGACATTCATGTAGACAATGGCAAGGAAAACCTACAGTCGACTGGGATTACATCTACAATTGTGTTTATAGACCACACAAATGCAGTGCCTAAAAATTATCACTACAAACATTTGATGTTTCATAAGAATCGAGTCGACCATCGATGCATATCTTATGTTGGATGATCCCATTGATTTGCCAACGAACTGCAGAGCAGCAATCGTTACACATACATGATCCAGTTTTTACACGTAATATTTGCCATACTAAACGCTCCAGTGATTCTCGAGAGAAGCGAGACTCGCCTGAAGAGAAACGAGACTCGTCTTGCGAGAAACGAGACGAGGTGGTAACTTACTTTTGAGCAGTACTGTAGAATTACATGCCAGTGACAAATCAAAAAATACAGAAATTGATGTCCTAAATTAGTTTTAGAAAGATCTTGAGTTCATAAAAGACAAGTAACTTACAGCATCTTTCAAAGTTTTCCATCCTCCTGTTTACAAAATACAAAATATTTCAGGTGTTTTAAATAGTTATTGTGTATGTCTCAAGACAATCGGTATAACAAACACTATCAATCCAAAGAGTTATGACGAACTTTGCTTGGAAATCACTTTACTACAATTTATGTGTACTACAGACAACAATAATAGTTATTTCACACAAAGATCTGGTCTTGTGAATCTCCTTAGTACAATTAAACCTGCAACATTCTAAAATGTCAAGTCTAGGTAGTTGCTTACAGGAGATGGTTGCTTATAAGAGCTCAGACCACATTAGGTCAAAATTTTGCCTCATTAGAGTTTGATAGCGGTGGAGATTTACCCCAAGTTTTAAATGTTTTATTTTAGCAAAAAGTCAATTTTGAGAAAAATCTGGTATTTCGCATTGAGAAATTTCAGTCTATTGTGCTATCCAGGAATGCGATGTTACAAACCCTGTTATCCTATTTTCACTCTTAACTATTATTTGTCAATACATTTACTGGTCGCTTTCGGGAGGTTAAAAACAAACGAAAATTTTAATTTTTTAGTTCAAAAGTTGTCGCAGTCACTTACAACAGGTTGGTTGCTTACAACAGGTTCCAAACATGGTGATTTGACTAACTTGGTATTTTGGAAAACTGGTCGCTAATGAGAGGTGGTTGCAACTGGAGGTTCGACTGTATGTGTATTAGATGATGCCACTGACGATTTCAAGCCTACGCTGACTTAAATTCTCGGAAAAAAAGATCTGAAATGAGAATAGTGTACTCTACTGACTTTATTTATTTTGCTACCTTTATTTATTTTGCTACCTTTAAATAATTTTTTGTTCTGTAAAAAATTTGACTGCATGTCTAATAACATTTACAGTAATGTCATTTATTTGCCTTCCACGGTTCTCAATACTTCCTCTTTGAGGCACAACACACCTAACACCTAATAATTGTCATTTAGCCAGTTATGACTTACCTATGTAAGCAAAATCAACCATTTTTGCACCCTTTCTTC
>CM042755.1:1125123-1140123 GCA_022496165.2 Catalaphyllia jardinei | reverse complement strand
AGTGAATAAGGACTCCAAGGTGTGGCAGCATGGCAGTATGGTTGCATTAGATTGGCTAAAAATTTTCAGGAACCTAGAGAATTTGAGCAAGGTATGCTAACACAGTGAGATGTTGTGGTAGTACACTTTTCATGTCTACTGGCAAAACACTTACCAAAGCAGCCCTTCTTACTTGAGTCACACTAAACTTCCCTGGACTAAATTAATTATAATATCATTTTTAATCACCATTTACATTTAATTTTAGTGTGTACATGCTGGAAGTATTGACATCTTATATTAAATTTTCACTTGTCCTTGGACCTACCTTTACAAAGTGTAATATCCAGCTTATGATGTACATGTACATGTACTTTGATTACGTATATGTACATGCATTATTTAACCCTTTCACTCCCAAGATCTGAAAGCTTATTCTCCTAACCAGTGACCATGCAAACCTTTGTTGGCCTTCCTGATAATTTGGTGTTATATCAAGACACTATTCACAACTTGTTGATAATTTTATTAATTCTAATTACCTATCTACTTGACATTGTATTAAAATTGTAAGGAGAATAATTGTTCTTTATGTAGGTCACTCCAAACGATGGAAGGGTTAAAGCAGAATAATTGCTTATTTTTGTTAATGAATAGCTTGCTCATGCTTTGTCATTTAAGGTGAGAACCTGTTTTTTGTCAATGATTGGTGTGCAAAATCCAAAAGAAGAAGAGGTGGAGTCAAGAAGGAAGTATGACTTTGGCGATGAGGTGTTAGCTTGGAGGATAAAGCTGAGAAAAGAGCGGTGAGAAATAAAGTCAAATATCTCAAAAATGTAATTTCAAAATATGTAATGGAACATTTGTAGATATTGCCACTCTAAAGTGATAGTTGTTTTGCTAACATTTGAAAAGTGAAGTGCATGAATAAAATAAACATGAGATTATGTCATCTCATAAAGACTTAACATCTGCATGTCATCTTCAGTTTGAATGCAAACTTTTTTATTTTTACATTAATGCCAGATAGTGTACAGAAGGTTTCCATTTGATTGTCGTCTGCAACAATAAAACAGACCAATCTCATGTAGGTGAACAAACAACGCTATTTGTAAACAAACTGCTACATGGGCTTGGAAATAACAATAACAGCAATATTTCTCTATATATCAATATTCGCTTGTTGCCTTTCCAAGACTTGACCAGATGACCACGTAAACTTGGAGTTCCCATACTTTGTTGTTTGTTTTCAAATTTTAGATATCTAAACGCAGAAGGCTCCGATTTACTTCAGTCCTTAGATGGCCCAATTTTTTGATACAGAATTGAAGAACTTTGAGGAAATCCTGCAGAAAAATCGAAAAAAGTTGTTTGACGGGCGCTTCATTGATGGAAAGAAGAGACCAGATGTAAGCCACCATCCTCTGTATGTCACTGTTGAGCAAAGAGTTGTAGCAGGGGACATAAACAATGCAGCTAAAGATGAAATCTTGAGAAGAATTGCTGCTAAGCTTCAGCAGGTTTCTGATGAACATGTAAGAGGACCCCTGTCGATCAAACTACAGTTACTTCAAGCTCAACCCAACAAAGCCAAAAAGGGCACCCTTATTCTTTTATACAGTGAAATTGTTGAGGAGTTAGGGGACCTTCAAGCAATGCAGGAAGCCTGCATCCCTCAAGATGAGGATGGAAATGATAACCAATAGTTCACTATTGGACAGTTTAAACGCAATCCACTGACAGGACAGTGCATATATAATTTTCTGCTTTTCCATTGTTGTGAGACATTGCACTTTAGATATGGTTGGCTTGTTACAGTTGTAGGTTTAAAAATTTAGGGATGTCAGCTGCAAGGCAATGTTTGAGTTTTACATCTCAATAAGTGCACATTTAAGCTTGCATCCCTCAAGACGAGGAGGAAAATGATAACCACTGACTCACTGTTGGACAGTTTTAATGCAATCCAGTGACAGTGCAACATAGAGTGTATATATAATTTTCTGCTTTTCCATTGTTGTGAGACATTGCACTTTCGATCTGGTTGGCTTGTTAGGTTTAGAAATTTAGGGATGTCAGCCTGCAAGGCAATTATTATGTTCGATTTTTACATCTCAGTAAGTGCATATTAAAGAGTATGAGACAAGATTTATTTGGTTTAACAAGAAAACTATTTTAGATGTTCCTTCTCATGGACAATTTGTTATGGAATAGTGTTTATCAAGGGTGCTTTGCATGGCTCAACATTTTATATTAAGTAACATCTGTGCTGAAAAATAGAATTTAGTTGGTTGAGTTGGTAGAGCATCGCACCGGTATCGCGGAGGTCATGGGTTCGAATCCCGTTGAAACCCTGGTTTTTTTTCAGGCTTCTTCTTTCCAATTGCTTAAATTGGAAAATTTACTGCGAGGATCATACTTCACTTGCATCTATAACCGCAGTTAAAATATGAATTATTTCATATACACTTTACATCATTTCACTTCTTACGGGAGATATGAACTCAATAATTTGACCTTGCTCCCAATGTGTGGCTTCATAGCTCAGTTGGTAGAGCATCGCACCGGTATCGCGGAGGTCATGGGTTCGAATCCCGTTGAAGACCTTTTTTTTTTCAGGCTTCTTCTTTCCAATTGCTTAAACTGGAAAATTTACTAAAGACGTTATTATTACTATTATTATTATTATTATTATTATTATTACTGTGAGGATCATACTTCACTTGTATGAACTCATGTTAATGAAACAAATATTGTAACCAGAGACAAAAGCCGAAAATTCTGGAAATTCAAGTAGGAAGTCAAATAGAACAAAACTTCCTGGTAAGAAACTTTCCGAAAATTGCGTTCATCCTCACAAAGTTGTCCCCTCTTCCAGAAATTCTGGAAAGTACTGTTCCACTGGTTCATCTCTCGAATTTCCGGAAAATTTAAACCGGAACTTTAATCAAATGCAAACGCCTTAGTGCAAAGGATTTGATTCATATATACTTAGAAAGGGGCTTAAAGGGGGGTTATGAGACACAAGGGGTTAAAAAGATATATATAAACAGATTTTTCACTGCTCTCTAACGAGCCCAGCATAGACATCGCCGCAACAGAACACTAAACTACGTTGGCTAAGATCTCTGGAGAATTTAAGAAATTTTCTTTAATACTGCATTTGTGCCTTATTTTTTCACGTCATGGTATTGCTGAAGCAGAGATTTACCTGCTAACGCAAAGGTAATTTAAATAATTTAGCAAAGCAAATCGTGAATTTTTAGGGAGGCCAGATAGGCTGTTAAGTAGTTGTTAAAAAGCAATTCAGTTATAAACAACTGACTTTTGATATAATCCTCAACAACTATTTAGTAGTCGAAAACAAGACATGAAAGTTTTCATCAGCTTCAAAGCCAGAGCGTGATCATGAAGCAAGTTTTTGAGAGTAAACTTGAAAAATATTATGTGATTCCCCTTGAGGTCCTAAATTACAGCCCTAAATAGGCCATTTCCGAGTTCGCTTGTGCCTCTGTTTCAAAGCGACTCTAAGTTCAAAACCATTCTTTGATTTGCATGAAAATAAAACTGCATGCAGAACTCATTTTCATGTGAAAGGTTTCGCAATTAGACTCGTTTTGAAACAGAGGCAAAAGCCAACTCGAAAATAGCCCATAAAACCTCTTATTAACCCAGCTTGAGGTCCATACCGTGAATTATTAGAGGACCATATCGTAAGTTATTACGAACAAAGTTTTTCCCATTCGATTCTTGTCCCAAGAGCGAAGCGACGGGGTCATGCGGATTCGTAAACTAAATCATGGACTGAGAAGAGGTTAATAAGTCACTTATTAAATCACTGAGTGTGTTTGATGTGTGAACTAATCAGGAGGTCAATCGACTTCTGCTACAACTTAAAATTCACGATTTTGATTACGATATACGATTTTCATTTGATCTCTGCGCACTTTTAATAACTCGTCTTCACGTACTGGCGTACTTGCCTCCGTCGCTAGCTGAGATCAGAAAAGAACATTCCTAAAAATATAACATCATCCAAAACAAAAGTACAGTCTACTACTTACACTACTAGTTGCATATGCCGTGCAAAAACTATCAAAACTGTAATTTGGAAAATTAGACTGCATTCAGGAGAAAGCGCTGGTACACATTGGTTTTTCCTTTGTTTGTAGTTAATCTGTGTACTACAGTACAGGACTGAAAACTAATATTTTAGGTTACGCGGTATTCAAACCTAAGCTGGCTTCATCTACCTTAAATTCAGTTGTATCACTCGAACATAAGGAGACAGAAATAATTACCCTGACGTCTATGCGAGGCTGAACCTGCATATGAAATACTATTGTTATACCTCCCAACTCAAATACGTTTTCTGATTGGGGAGACCGCGCACGTGCCGTGGGTTAAATCCCTCTAACTCCCTAGGGCGAATAAAACTCGAAAACTCCCTAGAGAAACAACAACATGAACTTTGGACTCGCACGTGATCACGTTGTGCACCTTGAAACCGCGGGACATTGGAGTGGGACACCGTTTTTCATTTATAGAGAGTCAGACGGCATTCATTGTTCAAGAAAAGAGATTTATAGTCGCAAAAACATAGCATGCAGATTAACAAAAGGGAAAATATGAATTTTTTATGTCTCCAAGCGTTTGGTTTGGCGCCAAAAATGGGTCGCCCACGTTCGTTCTTTGATCGCCGTCGACAGTTAGGAGAGTATTTGTGTAGTTTACAACAAAATATGCTGTTCCTGATCAAATCAAACTCAGAATGCTTGAGTTAACCACTAGAAGAAGCCAAAGCAACTTTAGTACTGTCTATATTTTTTTTTAGCTGTGAAGAAAAAGACTGCTATCATGATTTTTCGATAGGACCGGTTGGTTTTGGCAGCCGCTCAATTTTGCGAGCGTATGCAATGACATCTAGCAAATCATTTTTTTCGGAGGTTTTTTTGTTTATTTTTGAGTTGGGAGGTATAACAAAACACTTAATGACTGGCCCCTTGAGAAACAGTGAATTTTGTTTCCCCTCGACCTCAATGTTCCCCTCAGGGTCTCGGGGAAACAAAACTCACTGTTTCCTTTGTGGCCAGTCATTAAGTGCTTATTATCCAATGGTAGTTTTAAGAAAGGCCTCTTCAGATCTTCTAAGTTCTCCATCACTATGTTCTAACCGTCATTTATTTGATGCTTGCAGCTGGTCCAGCGGTTTATCGTGGAATACCACGAACAACCAGTAAAGGAGACGGTCAAATTCCATCTGATGCCCGACAGACTAATAAAGATAAAATTTATTGATCGCGGGTAATTTAAAAGTAGTAAAGACCTTAGGATAAAATCATTATGCAGCAAACAAGATTCAACCTTCCTTGATATACTTCACTTCGTCGACTATTTTTCGTTTCTTGTTCATAACTTAGCCCCAGTCTAATCTATTTGCCTGCCACTCTTTCTGGCCGGCCTTCCGTTTCTGAAAGTTTCCTCACGGGCACAACCTATTTAGTTATTCTCGATCGAAGAATATTTCTCACTCAGTAAATAATTCGAAGCCTAGGTAAATGTTGATGGGCTTGCACTGTTTTTAAGTCTAAAGCGTGCAAGTATGTCTTGGCTTCTGATTATCAACAAAGTTTTTTTTTTTTTTAATTAACCGGCTGTCAACCGTTTAAACGCTAGGACAGCCCTTAGAACACATGAACACACATGGTATCAGATCAATTTTAGGACGTCTGCAACTAAAACTTATTGTACGCCTTGGTGGTCGAACTGTTGTTATCACAGCTGACACCCTTTTTTCAAACTCTGAAACATTAGTTCGTAATAAGTTATTTAAGGTAGCCAGTAGTGATAAGTTATTTTTACACCGATAAGTGAAATGTGAATAAAAGGAGGACTTCTGTGCGTATTTGCCTGGTGTTTCGCTATAATCAATGTGAAAATTAGCGTTTTCGTGAGCGTCCGAATTATCTTTTTGGTCTATTTTGTTAAAACCCAAAAGGAATTTTTTCCTTTGCCCTCAAATTAGCACAGTGCCTAGTTTAATACCATGCGATTTATTTTTCACAAATCAGTTTTTCTCTGAGAGTGATTTTTGTACGATCACTCCATATTTTTTTTAATCCTACTTCCAAAATGTTGTGTAACTTTTCTCTAAAGCTGATTACGACAAATCGCAGACGCGGTTTTTTTTAGGTCTTTGGGTTAGAAATATTAGGAACAAATTAAATTGGCGAAAAACAAAGTTCACTTTAAAAAGGTGATTCGGGCGCACGCATTTAGAGGTCGTAAAATGTTCTACAATTCATTTTCATCGAAACGTCTTGGTCTAGTGTGATAGCCAGCTCAATAAACTTTAATTTGATCAAGGGGTTCAGGTATCTACAGTTAAAACCGTACGCGCTACATCAGTTGGACACAAGACACCTCTTAAGTTACCTTAACTGCCCGAAATCTCACTATAATGCGCCCTGGAATAACCGTTTTCGTTTTAGTCCATGGGGCAAATGCAAACATTGTTTCGTGGCCAAACATGTTTATGTCGTGCTGAGTGGCAAAACGATAACAAAAAGATGTTTAATCACCGACCAAATGAACAAAATGTTTCACAACTTGTTTGATCAAATGTTTAGCGTCGTTCAGATTTATCAAAATCCAACAAGATCAAACAAGGTGTCCACAGGGGAAAATGTTTGGTGACCAAACAATGTTTGGTCCGCGTGTTTCATCGCCAAACTTAAACATGTTAAACATTCCTGGCCATTTGGCGCATTTTGGGACATTTTGAAGATACGATTTGATATTATTTTCAAGCCATGTTTAGGCCGTTTTGTGAACATGACGGTCGCATCGAGATACAAAGTACATTAAAGTTAGTCGCGATCACCTTCGTCATTTTATGTCCACGCGTTATATAACGTCAGTCTGAATTTGACCAGCTAAGTATAATGAGAAACAGCGGCTTTTTTTTCTAAAGAAAACTGTTTTTCTTTTTCGGTCGAGACAGTGCATATTCTTATTCGTCTGCCGATTTTAGATTTTAGGCTGAAAAATATTCTTGTGAATAGTCTTAGATTATGATATTTGTATTTGGTGGCTGGATAATGTTTGCAGGCAATCTACAGACATGAAGCTTAACAGAACAAATATAACTTCTTACAGAAATGTTACATGTATAAGCATTGCGGGGAACATACGGCTATTGGTTTTGCTGCTTATATAGAAAGAGATAGTTTTATACAGATTAGTTAAAAAAATATAATTATATTGTAGTTACACATTCTCAGTGGGAGGCTTGGTGGCCTCATGGGTAGTGCGCTCGACTCGGAGCGAGCGGTACGGGTTCTAGCCCTGGCCGGAGACATCGTGTCGTGTTTTTGGGCACGACACTTTACTCTCACAGTGCCTCTCTACACCCAGCGAACTTAATACTGGGGGGTAATCCTGCTTTGGACTACAACCTCGTTCCCAGGGTCTTTTCCCTGGCTTGGGGGCGGGGCAGCCAGGGAATAGGCCCTGGAAACGAGGTTGGTTGGACTAGTTCCCGTCGTCGCTTCATGCTGTAGAAACCGGGATAAGCTCCGCCCTAATGGGCCAAATTTGACTCGTATGTAGACTTTTACAAATTTTCAAGATACAAATTATATTCTGTTAAAAATCGCTGCCTCGGGTTTATTCTGAAAAAATTGTTATAATTTCGCAAATTTCAGCCTCGATATTCTGATAAGATATTTTTTTCTATAAAAAAGGGAAAGATCGCTTATCATCCCACCAGAGATCCTGGAATTGCAAAGCGATAATGGACGTAATGTGAAGCAGCTCATCTAGCTAACTATACAAAGATACGGGTCCGACTCACAAAAGTGCTTAACTTCTCCGAAACGTACTTGACACTTGATTTAGAGTAATCCTAAATTCAGCTAGCAGGATATTTCAGGCTTCCATAAAATAATTTAACGGTGTGGAGAGCTTAAAACAGCGGCTTTCTTCCTTTAAATCTTATCAACAGTTAGTCGCTTTAATTAATATTCCCCGTTTTGCCAAAAAAAACCCAACAACACTCGCCCCTTCCCCCGATACTACTACGTCCCTACGTTTCAATAGCTGTTTTCAATAGCCACATTTCGTCTCTTTGACACAGCACGTTTACAAAAGGCGATTTGTGTCGTCTTTTGTTTTCAATGACTATTTTTACGATAGGTGTTTTTTTTTGTTACGTTAGCCTCGACATTGGGATGTCTTAGCTTGGCAATCTTTCTGGCTGGGCTTAAATTTCTAATAATCACACATTTTTCAGTGTTTGTCGCTCAACGAAATTTACCCATTCAGCAAACATTATGACACCTGCCCTAGACAAATGTAACTGGGGATGGGCTGCTTTTAAATTCATTGGGTGCAAGTATGTCTTGATAAGGAAGCTTTTCGGCGATGCGGCGGCCATTTTGGAATCTATTCTTTCAAATAGCTGTTATGGGATGCTCAGGGGGCAAATACAACATAATTTAAAATAATAAATTTTAAAATTGCCACCGTATCGCCAAAAAGGCCCATCGTGGACTAAGCTGCTTCAATAAAACATTTTTCTTTTAGTTGACTGCTGTCAATTTTATGCTCAATAGTTACAAAAGTTAAGCGGCTGTTAGGATACATAAGATATCAGATCGATCTTGGGTCTTTTAAACTTCTGCAAATAAAACTTATTACATTCCTTGGTGAACGATTCGTTGTTATTCCTGATATAGGATTTTTCGAGCAACTCCTTGCCCAGATTATTATTTTCGAAGAATGATTTCTTAACAGTTTGCCGAGTGATAATTTTAAAGCAATATAAGATATTTTGTAGCTAATCTTAATAAACACAAACACAGTGTCAAGTCAGCCTTGAGCATCTCGTTCATTGAGGCAGGATCTAGAGAGCCTCGTCATTATTAAGAAAATATATCACTGAATAAACAGAAAAATTAAAAAGCAAAGTTGAAAGAGGTGCCCTCGTCTGGCCCTTGCATAACTTGCAAAATCTTTAATCTAAAACACGCCTACAGTTAACACAAATGATACATTATGATCATACTCCAGTGTAATTAGCAAAATGTTTAAAACATATATATTTATTTCGACACGAAATTGCGTAAAGTAATGTGCTCTCCTGAAATGTCACTGTAATTTGGCAACATACTTGACCGATTATTTTTTTGTCGTTTTTGAAAAGTCACTTGTCGCCCTATTAAATTCAAATTTTATTTGGTGGTCATTTCCGAAGACCAATTTTTTAACAGTTTCCGATTTATTTCAGAAAAAAAAAGCCGTTAAGTGGTTATTTCAGGTGACCAGTTGCGAGACCTTATTGCTTTCTATAAGTAAATGCATAATGGCTTAAAACTATGAGCTATTATTAAGCAAATTATTAAGCGGAGTGTGTCCAATTTTATTGAGAAAACCAAGAAGGAGGCTCAAATGATTGATTTCGCTTAATTAAACTTGGCAAAATGTTGGGTTCAGTGAGGGAGTGACTGTGACAAAAAAGGAGGTCAAAATATTTCATTCCCTTCAAGTTATGGGGAGATCTGAAGAAATGGTCATTAGGTTCTTTGGTTTAGTATTTCTACCACAAAGGCCGTGTTAAAATGAAATCCACTGGTTCGCGTTCTACATATCTTGGTCTCAAAGGAGAGCTTTTTATTTAAACTTATTTAAACTAGTTTTTTTAGTTCACGAAAAAGCGAGTGATATCCGAAAATTCTATGTAAACAATACACCAGCAAAGAAAAAAAAATCCACTGACGTCCCCAAACATGTTTTGACTTTTCGAGAACTTTAGAGACTGCTGTCACTATCCATGCTAGAATAATGCTTATTTTTTTTCTCATTGCAGAAATTTGCCACATGTGGCTGTTACTGGAGTTAAGCCTGCTGTCAAATATTCCTTTGTTTAGAAAGGCACACATATGAGGCGAAAGGGTCAATACAAAGCACAATTGACCCTTCCACCTCGTTTGCATGTCAAACCGCTGATAACTGCGATAATAAACAATTATTGGATGAGGTTTTTGTGATATCCAGAATAATCAAGGTCGAGGTAATCAGCCGAAGCCGAAGGCTGAGGCTGATAACCCTTACCGAGACCTTGATTATTCTGGATATCACAAAAACCGAATCTAACAATTGTTTTATTGTACATTGAAAAAAAAACATTTGGAAGTCATGTTTCTGCTTCTTCACTGACGGCAAGCAGCACGAATCGCGCGAAATTGAAATGATCACACTTCGAAATCATGCTTTGCGGTCATACATGACATGATAACCCGTGACCTTGAGTGTCCTTGACATGATAATTGTAAAATCTGCAGTTATGACGTCACGGGGGCTGATTTCGGCCAATCAGAAAAGAGTGAGAGTGTTCAATGTATAATAAGAGCTATTAAAGGCTATTCACAACATTAAAAAGATATACAAGTTACTTAAGATGGAGCCACGAAGAGAAATCAAATTGCCCAGTTTAAATGAATCTCTGTGCTTTCACGCTGACAATTTGTAATAAAAACATGTCCCAGTGGATCTTATCTTCACATAGCCTTTCTTGTAGAGAAAATTGTGAACCAAAGACAGCTAGTTAAATATGCATAAATTAGTGTGAAATGCCGGATATTATATAGGATATTTCGACCTACTTTGTTGTCATAATCATGCACTCACCAAACCTAATATTTGTGCCAAGTTTGAGCTAAGTCAGTGATTTGAGCTGTTTCACCTCCTGCCTGGTTTTCTCAATAAAATTGGACACACTTGCTAACTTGCTTAACAATCATTCTCTGTTTTAAGCCATTGCATATTTACTTATATGTGGTAACAAGGTCTCGCAACTGGTTAACTGACCATTTTTTATAAATAAATCAGAAACTGTTAAGAAAATGGTCTTTGGAATTAACCATCAAATTAAATTTGAGTTCCAAAAGGACGACGCGTAACTATCAAAACCGACAAACAATAAAAAGTTCAGGGATGTTGGCAAATTACAGAGACAAAATTTGGTGTCTTAAGCTGAATTCTTTCCTGTCTGGTTCTACCTGGTTTTTTCATGGACACTCTTAAGCACTTAGGCAATTTTTACCTAACCATTAACGTGTTTGCTTGAAATTTACTATAATGTGACAAAAGCCGTTTTCGTTATTTGTTAAGTTGCTGTTAATAGTCACGTAGTGGTTTTTTTAAGCTCAAGTTTAATCAGCAACATTTTTGATCTGAAAAGGTAATACCCTTAGTAGCAGAAGACAACTTACTAAGTAACACCACTTCGTCGTCTTTTATCGTCTTTTGTTTGCAATTGTCATCTTTGATCGTAATTTTCGTGCACAACAGAAGCCTGAAACATGACATTAGGAATACAGGAATGGTTGTTTTTCTTGACTCTCTTTCTAGATGGTCTTTCTTTTCTTAAGGTCTCTGTAACAAGGATAAATTACCAGGGTTATCGCCGGACGAACATTTTTCGTTAAGCAAATATTAGCTACACTAGACAAATGTAGCTGGGCATGCATAGTTTTTTGGGTTTTTCAAGTGTCATGAAGTTTTGGCAGTTATAACTTCAGGGTCAGTAATGTTCCTTTTTAAACCAACAGCTGTCAATATAACATGCAATTGTTTTAGAGTTAGGTCTTCCTTAAAAGGAAACAAAGCAAAAGACAGAATTTAGCTTTCCACAGGGAACGACCCTGTTGAGAAGGTGGTCAACCTCGGAAGAACATTTTAAGGTAGGACAGTACGTTTTCTTGTTACCAGGATTTACGTTGTCAGAAGCTTGGTGCTATCATGATATTTATCCTAAATTCCCATGCACCAGCGGCTCTAAGCAAGCGAGCCAATTTATTTTGTCCGCATGAAACATTCGAAACTGAGGGCCCATCAAGATTCAAATTGCTTACTGCTATTTAATATTATTTAATATTTTAAGGATCCCTTAAGGTGTTGTTTAAGAACACGGCAGTTCCTTTTCTTTCTGAATTGCTTTCTTAGGTGGGACAACAATTTTTACAATTCACTTTTTTAAAATTTATTGAAACCAATATACGGGACTGTTCTGTGTTAACAAAACTGAAAAATCCCTTTGGTATATCGGAGAATAATCTAGCAAACCTTCAAATAGTTGTGTAAAAGCATGGCATAAGTCTAAGATGCCCTATAAAGTCATGGATGCACCATTCCACCTTCAGTTCGTTAACTTTTCTTTGGAAATTTTGAGTTCGTTTTGGTGTCCGTAGTTCATGAAGGAGTGGGTGGGACAAGGACTCCCATCACTCAACCAGTTACAGAAATTAAAAATGAGGGAAGGATAAAGGCAACATCGCACCATTAGCCAGTTAACATTACACGTTTAAGAGTATCCACCACTAAATTCATCTCTATTCTTCTATGGCGTTTCACTTTACCATTTCTCACATAGGGCAGAGTCTGTTTACACTTGGAATTTCTAGGCTTGTTAGCTTGCTTGTTAGGCCTAAATAAGAAGAGGGTGTTTATTCATTCTTCAAATCGTTGAGCCTTGGTTTGTCGGGGGCGGAAAGATTCGTATAGAAGTTGCGAAACCTAACGAATATATATTTTTTTAAATTTATCTACGAGCAATTTCATACGACAGGTCTTTTATCTCGAAACTTGATATCTCCAAGGCAATTGTTCTTTGACGGGCAGGTTTTGCTCTGCATTCTCCTGTTCTTGTTAATAAATTCAACTTTCATTCGGTAGTTTATTAAGAAATTTTGAGGACTTTTGTGAATTCTGGGTCATTTTGTGGTAGTTCTCCGGCCTTATCGAAAATAAATCTATAAATGCAAGATGTCGGCGGCTGTTAAGATACCATTACGTGATATGACCTTCTTATCTATATTAGTAACCTCGATGGAAAATAGCTTTAGAGCTACTATGAGCTCTCGAAGTCTGATTAGTTGAATTATTCTTCTTTATAATATAAGGGGTAAAATTACTGAATTGTGATTGGTCAAGACAGAGGGCATTTTTTCTTAATTTTTGTAATTGCCCCGGGCAAAATTACTTGAAAATGATTGGCTGAAAATCGCTTAGCAACGGCTGCCAAGGTAAAGAAATTTCTGTTTGTTTAATTTGTAACAATGGCGCCCCGTTTTGGGATAGTTGACGAGGACGGTATAGACGAACTAAAAGAACTAAGCAAAAACGAAAACACGAAAAAGAGCACAGAACAGTAGAAAAACGTTTTCGTGAAAGAGGAAAGGAGAAAAATTTAGAAGCATACGATTGTGAATACCAGACCTCGATAAAACATTGTCGCAGTTTCATGCAGAGGTTCGCAAAGAAAGCGGCGAAGACTACGAGCCCGATTCACTCAGAGTCATGCAAGCAGCCTTGGAGCGACACTTAAAGACGAAATTGTACCCCAAATCTATTATCAAAGATAGAGACTTCCTCAGTCCAAGAAAAGTCCTGGAGGGGAAAGCGCGAAAGCTAAGAGAAGAAGGGAGAGGAAAACGTCCGAACCGATCCAAAAGCGTAACAAACGAAGAAGAAGAAACCCTTTGGAAAAGTGGTCAGCTTGGCAGTGGAAATTCCCGAGCACTTATCAACACGATGTGGTGGTCACTGACACAACACTTTGGCTTAAGGGGGCGACAAGAGTATCACAACATGAAAGTTGAAGATTTTTGTCTGCAGCGGGACGACGATGGAATTGAATACCTTACTTTCGCCGAAGGTCCTACAAAAACGAGGCAAGGAGGGCTAAAGGTCAAACCCCGACTGGTTACACCGAAGATGTTTGCCACAGGCAATGAGGAAAGATGCCCTTTAATGTTATCCAAGGTCTACCTGGAGAAACTTCGTCCCGTGGAAATGAAAACCATATAGGCCCGTTTTACCTCTCTGTGATCGATAAACCGGTTTCAAACGTATGGTTCATTGGGGAAAAACACAATTGACAGCGTTATGAAGAAAATGAAGCTAAACTCACCTCTGATTGATCTATGTACAGAGAAGAGGATTACCAACCATAGTGCCCGAAAGATTGTCGTAAAGAAGTTGAAAAGTTCTGGAATACCAAAATGCAAGATCAAGAATATCACGGTACACACTTCTGCGCAGGCTCTCGATGATTACGATTCTGGTGATGAGCGAGAGCAGCAAATGATTTCAAATATCATCGACAACAGCGTTCCTGCTACGTCAAGAGGAGTATTGATTCAACTTTATCATGCAAGGTCCTCTGAATTCCAATCCTCAGCTCCTGGGCATGTGTACAACTTCAACAATTGCAGCGTCACGTTGAACATTGCCGGTGATGATTCAGCCCAGAAAAGCTCAAGCATTAGCGAGGTCAACTCCTGAGAAAATCGTCATCCAGGATTCTGAGTCCAAGTAACTTTGAAACATTTTGCCCGTTAAAAATTGCCAAAGGGCTGAACTTTCTGTCACTTAGATCATAAAGAATATTTGTCAGACTCTTCCCGTAATCGAGCAAATACCCTTACAACATTCAGCTCCCGATTCAGCTGGTTTGTGCGTGTTAACCGACAGTTGACTTTCTTTTAGTCCATTTTAGCGGAGGCAAATAATATTCATGCAGCGTTTTGGTTCTCGATAAACATTTCAGCACTTTAAGCATTTTTTCTTTTAAGGATTTGGTTACAAGTCTTGTCAGTGTATTTTTTCAGGGTTTTGCGGCTCTTGCCGTAGTTGTACCAAAATAAAGCTTCATTCAGCTCATTGATTAAAGTTTACCGGGAACATTTTGATTGCTTCCTTAGAAATTACGCAAGAGCGCGAGATCAGTAAGAAAATATTTTGCCCCTTATATTATAAACAAGTAATCACATGGTTCGTCGTAAAATTAAGTATTAATATCACTTTTTTTCGGAAGTTGCAGAAATTGCCCTCGTCGTTGCGCGACTCGGGCAATTTCAGCAACTTCCGAAAATAGGCGTGATATTAATCCATCATTTTACTCTGCCCCATGCGATTACCTATACATACTGATGCAAATGTTGTAACCTGTTTGGCTGAGCC
>CM042755.1:1108933-1120123 GCA_022496165.2 Catalaphyllia jardinei | reverse complement strand
GTTACATTTTGATGAGAAAAAGTGGCAAACTAAAATGCAAAAATATTGACTATTTTCTACTAAAATTACCAGTGACATGAAAAACTGCCAAAAAGCCTGGTGTGAAAAAAAGGAAAGGGGACAAGCAGACTTTGGCAGATTTTACTCCAGCTCATCTTCGTTAATTTCTACTCGAGTTCATTTTCGTTCACAATCAAAATGTGGGCAGCATGTACAATCCAGGCGCATTAAACGAATCATTATTTTTTTTCTTGTTTGCCATATTAACGCGGTGTTTCACCTAAATAGGATTGAAGTTTGAAGTAGTTTTGAAAGGGAATTGCTAAGATTAAAATGGGTTAGGAACACTACCACACAAGTATACCCAGTGGCGGATCCAGACCTTGAGCTAAAGGGGGGCGGCGGCGGCGGTCTTGATTTACATGCCCTGCTAGCCTTTTTTCCTTCAGTCATTTCTTCTTTTTTTACCCAAAATAAGGGGAGTGGGGCTCCCCTGGTTCCGCCACTGGAACCCCTTCTGACAGCGAGTACCCCAGGTTTATAAGGTCCATCTAATAATTCGTCACCTCAATTTTAATTTTGTAAATCCATCAATCTTCTATGTTTCATGTTTTCTTCAATTTAACCTATTCTTTAAAGTATTACTGAAACGAAACTTTTGGTATCCTCTTTTATTCGCCCAATCTATAGTTTCAAACGTGCTTAAAATCATGGTGAATTTTATTTTTGTCAAATCCTAACCGAAAGTGTTGTTTTTAGCTGCCGAAATCGACTTTTTCGAGCATAACTGTGTCCGGGCTCTGGGACCGAGTTTAAGGATCTTGTGACGTCACTGGTTGTATTCACGCATGAAGCGCTATAGATTCTCTCTTGTTTTCACCTGATTTATTGAAGTTTATCATTCATATTATAAATAACTACTAGTTTTCTACCTTGTAATTTCTGTCCAGCCTTGACAGGAAATACACATCATAGACGTTAGAGGTCTCCAGAGTGTAGATTCATTAAATGAATACTACAGATTAGAACAGATCAGTATATACCTTTCGAACATCTTGCGTACCCGATTGGAGACTTCGAAGACGAGTGTGACAACTTTTATATCAAGACCTGAATTTTGGATTCTCACGTTTATCTAAGGCCTATTTAAACTACGTTTGAATATATATCTTCGGCAACCTGTACCTCATTGATTGAAAGCGGTAAGCAAATCAGCCATCCGCACAATCACGAAGTTATCAATGGTCATTAATGGTCCACAAGCTTTGCGTCGAGTACTAGATTCCACACAGAGGGCATCTTTTTATAATACTAATAACTGGGAGTTGTTGTGGTAGACCAGAATTGTGGTCTTCAGCAGGGTTTGCTTTATCGCCGCAAACGTATCAGTGTAAACAAAGCGGGAATATTTTGCTTCTCTTTTACATGTATCTCCCAAATGCAACATTTTACGCACAGCCGATGGATTACTTTGAGTTCTTTAACGTATACTATGTTTAAGATCTTCATTTAATGGTTTCCAAGTTCAAAGAAACTCGTTAAAATGTCACTAGCTTGAACTCCTTTCAAAGGTATATTTTAAAAACAGAATTTAAACTAATTTGCATATGATCTTGCGTCGCCGACACTGTCACGCTTTCTCTCGTTTCCTGAAAACATGGGGTCATGGCAGCTTAGTTTGCCTTTATAGTTTTAAATTCCCTACCTCTATATAAAGAAGAGCGTTTCTTAAATTGTTGCTGTTGTGATAACTTGTAGGATGTAGCAGATACAAGCGGACTAAAGGTCACTGCAGCACAATCTTGTCCGCGGTGGAACTCTCAAAGCGTCCGGTTTAATTCCTCGAAGCGAGGCGACTCGAAGGCTAGAAGCATTGTTGCTGCGATTCGTGCAGCAGCACTCCGGATAATATTTTCAAAAGCCGCTTTCTCTTGTTTTCATGTATTTTTTACTTTTTGAGTGTAGCTATTGTTAAAATGAGAGATCTCCATTTGAAAAAAGTGTCCCGATCGTTTTGCGATTTAACAACTCGCACTCGTTTGCTTGCCTACATAAAATATCCTGGAAATATCCAATTGAATAGACTGAAAGGCCTCATGCAGGATCAACTCTCCGCCTCTTCAGGTCCAAGGCTACTGTTATTAACTGCTTCACAGCTCTGCTATGTCCTAAAGACGTTTTTCGGGGGCTTCGAACACTAGTCCCTTCTCCCACAATCAAACTAAATTTTCAGCGAGACATGAGAGTAATACCAGTGACGTCACTACGTTGTTTTGACCGCGCCAAGATGGCCGCCAATTTTAGGCTCAACCGGTCAACTTTGAACAGCTGAAAAAGCAGTTTTCGCTTACCGTATGAGAAGAAAAAGTTTGCAAGTAAGGCTCAAAGTGTATTGTTAAGTGAAAATCTCACGCGAAAATTTCGTTTCAGTAACACTTTAAGAAAATATATCTCTTTCTCCAAAATGCCCAAATATCACCTCAAAATTTGAACAAAACCGCAAAACATTGCTTAGTGTTTTATGTGGAGGGATATTTGCAGAAAGGCCATGCTAAGCGACGTCAAAAAAGCCTTTAGGTGAAACCCCGCCGTAACCGAGCTTAGTTGGTCTGTACGGGAGACTCTTGACCTCGGTGGTGCGTACGAACCGAACGCAGTGAGGTCCGTACTTAGAGCCTCGGTCAAGATTCTCCCATACAGACCTCCTGCTCGGTTAATAAAAGCTAAATATTGGCGGCTACTGGGGAGAAATATAATGAGGTAATACCGTGGCAAAATAGTATTTAGTTTTGTATCGCAGCTTACTCATAAACTTAAGAGAACATGGCAGTACTTTTCATTAAAAGATAAATTCCTAGTACGCGCGAAGAATGGCCAATGGCACACAATAAAGTTTTCTTTTTTGTCTGCGAGTTACTTGAATATTTTGTATCTAAGTTAGTTTCTCCAATGTATTGAGGAGAGAAAAAGAAGAATTTAAAGAAATCTATCATTATTGAAACTCATAAACTTTACGAGAAACGATTTCTTAATCTCACGTGAGCTAGCTCGCGCACTGCACAAGCCGACTAGCCCTCGTGGCCTAAAAAGAGCTCCCTTTTACATTATTAACTCGCAGAAACGCTGTAGTGTGCAAAAGTTGTCTGAACAGTGTAAATGGCAATGATTGAAAGATCAGCAGCGATTCATCGTTGTAAAGTTCTGAAAAGGTCCTGAAGTTTGAAGCGTACTCGAGGAACCCATTTCAGTATCGCATTGTCATGGCAAGTGCGTAATCAATCACGCCTGACAAAAGTTGGCAACACCATAGGGCCGATCGTAATGTTTATTTTTTTACTACCTAGAATTAAATTTCCAGGGTCTTAATAAAACTGAGTCACTGTGGAGAATTGAAACTAGTAAACAGCGAGTAGTCTTTCGTGTTGTTTCAGAGATACTAGAGCGCGCGAGAAATTCGACTCCAGCGCAGAGTTGTTATTAGGTAACTTAAAGGAGAAGGTCACTCCAAAAAGCTCATGTTTTTGTCTTCACCTTTAGCAAGTAAACATGTAGCTTTTCAAATCATTGTAGGTTCAGTCTCCAAAGTGCCTGCTATCTTGAAGAAATTTGTCTCGTAATAAGCCCAATATTCCACTTCGAAGGCCGCCATTTTGAAGCTTTCCCTGACAGCCAGACTGTGTTTATTTCACTTCATTCCGTCCGACACACAATTGGCGGGAAAGGAAAAAGGCAGCAACTGACTTTGCATCCCTCACAAGATCAGTAAATCAGAAAACCTTTACTTTAGAGGCTGAAACCTCGATGAGTGGCTAAACTTGATGTCATATTTTTATTACCATTTCAAACTAAACACTTCCTGAACACAAATTAGTAAGAAAATAATAAACGGCAGTAATAGTAGTAACAGGATTAACTTATGCAGTAGCTTTGGCGCGAGATTATATTCTTGGAAGATTCCAAGCCAAGCGTTTTTGGCCTTATAACAATGTCTTTTTTAAAAATGCCATTAATCACCAAGATTCGTTTTCTCAACCATGCAGTTTAAAGGAGTTTCCGTTCACTCTTCACGTTTACAGATTCGAGCAATGAGTACTTTTGTTGTCGGGCAAGAAGATTAGTGGCTCAAATTTACCCTCGAATTAGTAAGTAGGGCACGTAGTTACCGGTTTTGTGGTCTGCCCTTGCCTCACTGGTTGGTGATCCACATAGGGTTAACCTCATTGCAACTTCCCCCCCCCCCCCGGGACAGAATTATCCAAGAAAATTACTATGAAGCTAGGTTTTACCCGTTTATACCAGGCCGGCTGTAGCGTTCCGACTGTTTCTATTTGTTTTTTACATTTTTCGTGCGTAGTCAATTGACTAAATACGGTTATGATTATCAAAAAATTGTTAACCTAAATTTATCTTTTTTACCTTCCCGTTTTAGACAGACCCAAAGACGATTTTGAGAATTCAGGGGATTTTGCCATAAGGAGTTTACAGTTTCTTGAGGGAAGTGAGTAGATTATTGCTCCAAGCAATAGTTTTAGCATAAAACGAATATTTCTTATCTTTGTCAGAAAGATAACCGACGTTGGGCGGGAGGGGCATTAGCATTGTCCTTCCCACTATTTTGGGGATGGGGACGTGAAAATCGTGATAATTCGGACAGCATAGACGAAAGTGGCGGTAGAATGTTACCGCATGTTTGGAGTTGGACACAATAATATAAAGGATATTCCTGCTAAACCAGAAGCCACCATTCCCAGAGAAGTCGAGAAATGGTCTGAAGGGATTTCTTTGACAGGGACTCTTCCTGTCATTCTTGACAATTTGGTTTTTGTAAGAGCATTGGAAAAATAACGCATTCTTTCGTATATTGTAATGTATTGCTATTATATCTATATAATAAAAGAAAGAGCAAAGTTCAGGGAAAAGCAACGACAGATGGTAACTTCTCAAACAAAAAGTCTCTCTATCTTTTGAGAGGTCAATAGGCGCCCGTTGCTTTCGACTATTTTGCTATAGGGTTTTTCAGATGAAAATAATAAGAGATTAATCATTGCCTTGATTTTTTTACGAACTTTTAAGACGGGTCAAAAACTAATGCCAGTTTCTTTGTCAATGAGAAACTAAAACTAATCTCCATTTCGGAGCGCCCCTTTCCCCTATCCTGTAAATCAGGAATTTGATTGTTCTTAATAAAAAGGTAGTATAACTAGCCAAAAGAGAAGTTTTGAAAGAGTTTGTAAATTGGTTGGAAATCATGATAGTTTGTATTCATCATCTTGCCCTGGATATTTCTTTTGACCAATGCACCAACCGGCAATCGGAAACGCGATTCCTGGAATAAACTCATTTTTGTCAAATCCATCTTTTTGTCTTTAGACGTGCTGGAAGAAACCCTAAACTGTGAATACGGCAAACCAAGTTGTGAATGCGTTGCAGAGGCAGATGTTTGTAGATTCAACCTTGAAATTGACGAAGTTCGAACCTTCACCAGCTATCAAAAGTTATCAGTGGATGAACCTTCGGGCATTGCTATGCGTGGAGCACAGGGTGTAAGCTATTATTTCGATGACGATGGGACACCTACGCCACTGCAGACTGGTAGGGAATGTTCGAATCTGTCTAACACTGACTGCACCAATCCCCAATTTGTAGATGGTAAAACATACCGTTTGGCGATAGCTGTCAATGGACAGATTCCTGGACCTACCTTGATAGTTCACGAAGGCCAAGAGGTTGAAATTCATGTTCACAACAATCTCACCTCCGAGGGTATTTCAATTCACTGGCACGGAATGCACCAGAAAGGAACACCTTGGATGGATGGTGTAGGGCACGTGACTCAATGTCCGATAGGGCCTCAATCGAGCTTTTCATACAGGTATATTGCTAGTCCTTCTGGGACTTTTTGGTATCATTCTCACAGTGGTGCGCAAAGGACAGATGGTTTCTATGGTGCGCTTATAGTTAAAGAAACATCTGAAAGAATGGAGAAAATTCAAACTGAACTCGAAGCGCATGGTATCAATGTCGAATTTAAAGATCTTCCAGATCAGCACACGCTAACTTTTTTAGACTGGCAACAAGAGGCATCCTTGGACCTGTTCTCACAGATCCACGCTGGCTTGGGTTTTTATCCAGACAAAGAGCTTGGCGAGGTGCCAACTCCTGAAGATGATGTTTATGCTATCACACGTGGTTTTGAAGGAGCAGGGGTTGGGCCATTCCCGTACTTTTCTGGGATAATAAATGGGAAAGGCAGGCATGTTGATGTTCCATATATCAAAACAAGACTGAGTATATTTACTGTTGAGGCTGGAAAGACATATCGGTTTCGGCTGGTTGGAGCCCAAGGAGATTTTGCTTACAGATTCTCCATCGATGGCCATAAACTGACTGTTGTGGGTACCGACGGCTATTGGCTTGAGCCGGAAAAAGACGTCGATTACATCATCATCCATACGGGAGAGAGGTATGACTTTCTCCTAAGTGCAACCAACACAGATGGGCCAAATGATTATTGGATGCGTGCAGAGACTCTGGAGGTTAATACACGTGCGTCTGGACCACCCTATCAATCACTAGGAAATGTGGCAGAGGCAATTTTACACTACAAGAAGCCCGGGGACACGGATGATCCCGATGTCAATGTCCCATCATCAAAGTACGAAGAGATCAAAGACAACTCTCCTTCTATAGAGTGCACCAGCACCAACCCATGTAAAGCAGTGAACTGCCCGTTTTTGGACTTTCATTCATCATATAACATCACCTGTGTTAATGTCCAAGATCTACGACTACTTGAGCCAACTCCACCTTACGAGCTTCCAAATGCAAATCCCAAAGGCTCTGAAGAGTGCCCAGGTTGCAGACATTTTATCAACTTCAATTTTGAAGGTGAATCCTCAACTAGTTCAGTGAATGGACGCAATTTCATCTTTCCTTCCTTTCCTCCCCAAACCCAACATCTTCAGTTTGAAAGAAAGGACATAAAGTGTGACCTTACGGCTGATTGCAACCCATATACAACCGTGTGTACATGTGTCCATGTGATAGACATTCCACATGACGAAACTGTCCAAATGGTGTTTTCATCAATTGGTGTGATAGGCTCCGCCCATCCAATTCATCTTCATGGCCACACATTTCATGTTGTTCACGTTGGATATCCAGAATATGACAGTACGACTGGTTTCGTCAAAAGCCACAACAGTGATATATACTGCGATGATGTTGACTGTACTACAGAGGGCTGCGTCCCTGGGAGATGTACCAAACCAAGTTGGGCAGAACCAATGGAATTTTCTATTGATGAGAAAACGGTCAGAAAGGACACAGTTATGGTCCCTGCTGGAGGGTACGTGGTCATTAATATCATATCTGATAATCCTGGCTGGTGGCTCCTTCACTGCCACATTGAAATACATCAGCTCCAGGGAATGGCACTGATTGTCAATGAGATTTCTGATAAGCCGCTTCGACCACCCATAGGGATGAACAAGTGTGGAGACTTTGAGATTAGTCTCAAAAGATTTCACTCGTACACCTCCACAGTGAACTATTAACTAAAAACGGAAACGTCTGACTAGTTTAGCAGCTACTATAATCCAGCAAAACAACTAACTAGAAAACATTCAGTGAGAAAGCTGTCCGATACTTTTATTTAAAGTGGTACTTTGATCAATTTTTTACCCCTTGATTTTTGGAGTGTATCTCATAGAAATCCATGACGGAATAAAAACACCGTTTACCGTTTGCAGATATATGCATTTGTTCTGGATGTATTTCGTTTGAAGAAAGGGTGAAATATGCAAATGAGATGACTGAGAGAGCTACCTTAGCAACAACAGCAATGATATTTATTCCACACGAACGCAGTAGACTCCACAACAAGCACACGATAGGCTTGTAACTACACACTTCCGTCACTCTTGTATAAACAGACGGCCTCTGCCTAGATATCCACGTAACCTCTCTTTTACACTTCACGACCTCTGTCGATACTTTACAAAGCCTCCAAGCTTTACACGTGACCTTTGTCACACTTCAGTAAACACTACTGACTCACGAGATTATTCTCTCTAAACACTCCTGGGAAAAACCCACCTATACACTACACCGATTCTCTTATATACTTTACGGCAAAAGATTCTAAAACTTTCCTACCCTACTAAATAAAGAAACATTACAAAAAGAAGCTATTTACAGTAACATACGCAAACGGCTTAAAAGAGAATTACTGAGTCACGATGATACAGCACTAATTAAATATGCTAGAAGATTCGAGACGAAATTAGCATATTTGCGAATGTTCACGTAAGTCACGCAACAATTTTTCGTAACACATAGTTCTACAGGAAACAAACCTTTGGCTTTAAAAAAATTTCCGTTCTCATGGCAACTTACTCTTTTCCAGTGCCCAATATGTTAGTAATTTTCAACTTGCAAAATGTTAAAAAAGGTCACAAACTCGAGCTAGCATAGTTATTTGCTTCCTGGATCAAGCACATGAAGTGCCGTTAGCAAATATCAAAATGGAAAGCCTAAGGTGGCCAGAAAAGCTTTTCATATGGGGAGGTCTGGAACCCAGTACTTTGCAATGATAACAGGACTGTTTAGCTCGTATTATGGAGCATATTAGGTAGAGTCTTCAATGAATCAAACATTTCTGATATAAATGGGCTGAGATATTACTTTTCATCATATTTTAACTATATTTTTGGTTGAGTGTATGATGTTTTTAAAACTTGAATAGCTCTGGAACGAAAAGAGATAATTGAAAATAGTAAAAGGAATTTTTCTTCTCATGTAGACTACTTGTTTATTTTTTTTTTTATAATGACTTAGATAGGAAAGATGCGATTTCCGTCGTAGTACCACTTTAACAATAATATTATACAGGGGTATATGGATTCTCTGTGGTGATCGCACACGCCAATGAACAAATCAAACCTGTAACAAATTTCATGTAGCCGACTCCAAGCTCGATAAAACTTGTGCGAACGGGTCATAATTCGTTTTGGTTTTATCTCTAATTAGATGGCAAAGTGACGCGACGTTTTTGGCTCCAATTGCGTAGCGTAGTAAATCAAAACTAAAACAAATGGGGATTACTTTCCGCGCGCAAGTAAAAGCCGCTCTAAAGGATACCAGACAGGCAAATTGCACATGCAAAGCAAACTACTAGCAGAACCATACGGCAAGTAGGATGTCAGTAATAAAAAGGTAATGAAAGCCGCAAAAAATTAGCAGTTAGATTTTTGTAGTTCATTTTGTAATAAAGGTTATTATTTATATTTAGTTCATTCTCATGTTGTTGTCATTGTACACTATTTGTAAATTTGCAGCTTCAAACATTGCCCGTGAGCGAGACGAACGAGAAGGCGCTTCAAACGATTTTATAAGTCTTGCTTCTCAGTTTCTGTTTATCGACGAGTCAAGGAAATATGAAAGACTCAGAGCAACTCGGATGCTCCGAGAATTGACACTGAAATAAAAATGGTTCTGGAAACTCCGCACGCCGTTATTGTCATGGATACATTTGATTGACATCCACAAAAACGTGCGCGTGTGACTGATAACCGCTATAATTCAAAATACTTGAAATAATAACATTGCTCGATAAATGAATGAGTTAACGGATACTGGTTGCTGAACAAGAACTAAACAGAAAATGATTACTGTACAGGCTGAGCAAGGTAGGATCCGTGTTAAGAGAAATGAATTCACAAAATATAGATTTTGATTCTTGTGTCGAGTAGACGTTTTAAGGTAGGTGACAATATTTCAATGATCTCAATATTAATGAGAAATTAAGGTACGCCTGTTGATGGATCAAAATACCTATATGTATGTACTAATTCAAAGCACTCGCAGTTGCCGGGTCAGTACAAACCTCATCCCGGGCTCATCCTCAGTGTAAAAACCTGTGACACTCACCAGTGACGTAAAACAAAGAAAACATAATAGATCTAACCCTAACAATAGCTACAAAACAAAAACTTCACAGGTTTTTACACCGAGGTAACCCTCATCCCGATCAACACACAATCAAATGGTTATTCACTTCAAGCCGATGTGTGGGTGAGCTAAATTAAATAACGTTTTCAGCATACAGCATAACTTTGATTGACATGTTCTGACACAAAAAATAATTACCTGAACTTACGACTTGGAAAAATCTCGCCCAATTGTGTAGAGTCTTGAGAAGTTGTAACCTGAGCTTCTGTTTGAGCGGTAGAGAATTAGAGCCGCTCTGAGCGCAAAATTTCACTAATGAATTGATCTCTTTCTAACTTCTGGAATTGAAAATAATAACATTTCCTTGATAAATGAATGAGTTAACAGATACTGGTTGCTGAACAAAAACCAAATAAAAATGATTACTGCACAGAAACCAGAATTTGAATTGTTTTCAAAATCTAGTTTCCTATTAGATTATATTAAAGAATTAAACGTCACGTTTTTAGTAGGTAAGATATTATTTTCCTTTCAGTTTTTTTTTTAAGTATTGTTTTTTATTTTACCTGCACGTAATGACGTGAACTAAACAACGAATCAATGAATTCATCGCATTTCGTTTGGATGTCATTTTGTATTCACAGGTTACCTTTGTCTGTCAGGTTACAGTATTTGATTAACCGTTTTCTTGAGATATCATGGTGGTTACATCAGTCATCTGTCGTCCTCCTGGAACTCAAGTTTACTGAGCAAAATATATGACCTTTAAGGATAATTCCCTTCAACAGCACCCATGGAGAGAGGGAGCCCGAGTTCATCGAAATTTGTCGTCTTTCGTCTAAAACGGTGATCTTTAGATCACAATTTTCAACATCTTGGAACTGAGAAATCCAAGATTGATGTTAGTCTATTCATTCACTCTGGAAAGCCGGTAGGAAGTTTATCAAAAGTTCAAATGTGTCACGAGAATAAAAGAATTGTTTTCGTTCAGGACGAATGAGGATTTGCATCAAGAAAACATTATGAAGCTTACCAGGGACATACAATGCGGAATATTCGCTGTTTTCAAGTTTGTTGGCGTAAAGAGGTCTTGGCAATTATTAACTGATTTTAATATTATTTTTGTTTCAACTGACTGCTATGAACTTCATGATTCACGGTCCATTTCTTTCTTTTTCCACAAACTTGTTTAGGTAGTCTATACTGCGTTTCCTATGGTCATTTTTTGTTTATATCTAA